>JJRW01S0005027.1:59295-70617 GCA_001188405.1 Loxosceles reclusa | reverse complement strand
TATTTTTTTTTGGAATTACATTTAAATATTGCAAATCCCGAGTTTAAAATTTGTGGTGACGCAGAATGTCGCTACTTGTGGGCTCCCGCGTTTGGAAAGCCAGGTTCTGAATGCGAATTATATGCCGATGCACAATATCACAAGAAAAGAATAATCTTAGTAAAACGCATCTTTTATTTTAGTACAATTTACATGAAAACCTTTGACACTGCAGGAGCAGCGTTTCACACGTCTGTTCCACTTTATTTACATTGCACAAATCCTTAGTAGTTTTTCTTTTTCCTGTGCACATTTAGTCAGTCGTTGCGAGTTCGAAGTTGCGCGTCGAGGGTGCGCAGTAACATTCCTCTGATTTTTCTTGGGGGGTGAACAGTGAACACCACATTAATCCCCCCCCCCCCCCAAGTGCCGAAGGTGCTGAGCAAAAAAATAAATCGAGGAATTTTTACAAGTAGCGGCGATTAAATCGTACTTTCCTACCAGAGCGTGTTGTAGTTTCTGGAAGGGCTGTAAGAGTTTCTGGAACATAGGTAGAAGAATTTGGAGGAACAATAGGAATGTGAGAAGTTAGGTCATCAGTTGACGGTGGAATGTCGTCAGGAGTGATGAAGGCTGGTTTAAGTCTGTCAATACTGATGACGCGGTCTTTGCCCTTAACGCGGACGGTAAAATGTTTGGTGGATCGCGCTTCCACATGGAAAGGTCCATCGTAGGGTTGGGTAAGCAATGGTTTAACAGCATTGTTACGCACAAAAACATGAGTGCAAGTCTCTAATGATGGGTGCACAAAATAAGTGGGTTTGGTGTGAGGAGATGAAGGAAGAAGAGAAAGTTTTCTCATCACCTCACACAGCCTTTGGAGAAAAGATGCTGCATCCGTGCTAGGAGATACCTTTGATGGCTCGAAGAAATCGGCTGCCAGTCGTAGTGTGGTTCCGTACAACATTTCAGCACAAGTACCAGCAAGATCTTCTCTTACTGTTGATCGTAGTCCGAGTAAGACAATTGGTAAAGTTTCGGTCCATCGGCTGTTGTTATGGCTTTTCAATGCTTGCTTGAGGGATCGGTGGAAACGCTCGATAAGACCATTGCTGGCTGGCTGGTATGGAGTGGTGCGTATCTTACGAATACCCAGAATTTGATTTAAGACACTGAAAAGCTGGGATTCAAACTGTCGTCTTTGATCGGTTGTTATTTTGAAGGGAACACCAAATCCTGCAATCCAATGAGTAAAACATGTGCGTGCGACAGTTTCGGTAGAAATGTCTTTGATTGGAATTGCTTCTGGACACCGAGAAAAACGATCAAAACAGGTGAGTAGATAAGTATATCCTTCGGAAGGCGGAAGAGGACCAACAATGTCGAGGTTAACGTGCTCGAAACGCTGAGACGGCAGTTCGAATGGAAGTAACGGACTGCTGGTATGTTGGTGTACCTTAGTTTTTTTGGCAGCTTGTACATCAGCGAGTCCATTCGGTTATGTCTTTAAGCATAGAGGCCAAACAAAACGTTCTTGAATTAGTTTTTTTGTTGCTCGTATGCCAGGGTGAGAAAGATTATGCAATGATTCGAAAACTGCACGGCGAAACTTTGCAGGAATGTATGGCCGAATTGAGTTCGTGCTAGTGTCAAAATACATCTACAGTGAAGATTTGGAGGGCTTGAAACTGAAGTGAAGTAGTAGAGTTCGCGAGTAGTTCTTTCAGTTCTTCATCGTTTGTTTGAGTTTCAGCAATGGCATCGAAATCGAGAGATGAGACTTTGAGTTCGCTGATGCTAGAAAGTGTGTCAGCGACAGTATTGTCAGTGCCGGAAACGTGTCTGATACGCGTGCTAAATTGTGCGATGTAGTCAATGTGCCTCAACTGACGAGGTGAACTAGAATCTGATTTTTTTTTTAATGCGAAGGTAAGAGGGCGATGATCAGTAAAGATAATAAAGTCATGGCCTTCTAAATTGTGCCGAAAGTGTTTCACTGCTGAATATATCGCAAGTAATTCCCTATCGTAAGTGCTGTAATTCTTCTCTGCGGAAGTTAATTTCCGAGAAAAAAATGAAATGGGACAAGGACCGTTAGTGGTATGTGATTGCAGAACCGCACCTATGGCGATGCCTGACGCGTCGACCATTACTGACAATTTGTTGTTTGGTACATGGTAATTTAATGTGGCAGCGTTAGCTAAGTCTACTTTACATTGTTGGAAAGCAGCTATAGAGCTATCGTTCCAAGGGACAATTCGTTTGTCGTTCTTTTTCGAGTCCTTCAAAAATTCATGCAATGGAGCTTGGACTCTTGCAGCATTTGGGATGAGCCGACGACAGAAATTTATCTTAGCTAGGAAACGACGAAGATCAGCAATTGTTTTTGGTTGGGGAAATTCAGAAATGACTTTAACCTTATCCGGAAGAGGTTGAACACCTGAATGGGTAATTAAACAACCTAAAAAAGAAACTGAGGATTGTCCAAGGACACATTTGTTGGGGTTCAATACTAAACCGTATTCTTGTAATTTGCTAAATACTTGTCGAAGATGGGAGATATGTTCCTCTGAATCTTTCGATGCGATTAATAAATCGTCGAAATAGGCAAGGCAAAAATCAAGGCCTTGCAGTAATTGATGAGTATATCTTTGGAAGGTCTGGCCGGCATTCCTTAGGCCATATGGCATATAATTATACTCAAAAAGGCCGAAAGGAGTTGTAATTGCTGTTTTTGGAATGTCCTCTGAGTTGACGGGTATTTGGCGATAGGCCCGAGGCAGATCTAAGGTTGGAAAAAATGTTTTTGTTGGCGAATAATTGAGTACAATCTTGGATATGCGGAACTGGATAGCGGTCAGGTACAGTATTGGAGTTAAGTCGGCGATAGTCTCCGCACGGGCGCCAGTCCCCATTAGCTTTTTTGACCATGTGTAATGGGCTAGACCAGGGGCTTTTAGAAGGCCGTGTAATACCTTGTAACATAAGAAATTCAAATTCTTTTCGCGCTGCCTGGAGCATTTCCATTTCAGGAGATAAACGTCTCGGTTTAGAAAAAATGGGTTTGCCATTAGTCTCTATATGATGAAATACTGTAGGTGATTTATCTGGATGAGCTAATTTTGAAGGGTTGGGAAGATCCGGAAATTCTGCTAGCAACGAACGAAATGGACTGTTATCGGAAATAGTACTAAGTTTTAGGAGGTGATTAGAAATGCTAGCTATCTTGGCTTCGGATGACAACTTCGTAATACAGTCGATGAGGCGATTATTTCGAACATTAACAAGTAAGTTGAAGTGCGTTAGAAAATCAACACCAAGTATGGGTTGTGTGACATCAGCTACAATGAAAGGCCAAGGGAAAACGCGACGTAACTTTAGGTTCAGTGTGAGAACTTTTGTTCCATATGTAAAAATTTTAGACCCATTTGCAGCGAACAATAACAAATTTTCCGGTTTCCTTCATTGTAATGATTTCGGAATAACGGAAATGTCAGCGCCTGTGTCAACTAAAAAATTCATATTCAGTGAAGGGTCGGCCAACAGAATTCGTTCAATGCGGCGGTTGCACTCCGGGCCGGCGAGTGGCCTCCGATTCAGTTTCCCGAAAGGGAGAAAGAACAAGGAGTAGAGCACTTTCTAGCGTTTGCGCCAAATTTGTTATGGTAATAACACATGTCACTGGTCGGTAAGTCGGAAGGTCTTTGGCGATCTCTAGATCTGCTGCGGTTTCTTCTTTGGAATTGTGGTGACGCAGAATGTCACCACTTGTGGGCTCCCGCATGTGGGAAGCCAGGTTCTAAATGCTAATTATATGCCGATGCACAATATCACAAGATAAGAATAATTTTAGTGAAACACTTTTATTTTAGTACAATTAATTACATGAAAACCTTTGACACTGCAGGAGCGGCGTTTCACACGTCTGTTCCACTTTATTTACATTGCACAAATCCTTAGTAGTTTTTCTTTTTTCCTTTGCACGTTTAGTTGTTGCGAGTTCGAAGTTGCGCGTCAAGGGTGCGCAGTAGCATTCATCTGATTTTTTTGGGGGGTGAACAGTGAGCACCACAAAAAACTCATGTAAGGTTAAGTCTGAAAAACTGAAGGTTTATTATCTGACACCGTTGGTGCTCAAAACTTTAACTGTGATGCTAGGTCTGCTGAAACTCATACTTACTTTGCCTGTGCTGCTCAGCAGAGCTTTACAAGGTTTGCAACAAATGGAGAGAAACTGGAACTTGTGCTTAAATCACAGGAATAATCCCTAGGACAATGTCGTATCTTTATAACAATTTGTTCCTTAGCAAGTAATATGAGAACACTTGCAGAAAGACAACTTTAAGCGTCGAAATATCGGCCATCATATTGCTACTTTAAGATACTTTGAGCCCGAATAATTCCATCAAATATACAACGTGCATCACAATAAAAACACTAACTTGTGTTTGGCACAGAATGGTCTTAAAGTGCCGTTAAATTTCAAGCGCTATAAAAACACTTGAAAAATATAATTCTAAAACCTGCGCAATGTTGATTTACATCCTGGAGTAAAATAACGTTTTCGGCACTTGGAAATACTACAAAACCTGCTAAAGAAAAGCTATATCTGAAGTTAATGGTTTTATTTGTTTCAAAAAAGCGAGAAGTTTGTAACGCAATAATTTAGAACTCGCTGCCCCTCAGAATCTCACGTACCCCTCAAAGACTCAACTTGGTTTCGTGTTTATCTTGTGTTTGGCACGGGATGACCTTACAGGTTCTTCCTCCATTACGTTCGACTTAACCATCCACAATTTCACCTTTTTGGAGATTACGGGGGCAACGTTGTGTCGCCCCTAAGCGTTCAATCCATTAGGGCACCATTCACATGCAGGTTCCAAGAACGAAGATATTTAGCTCTCGTCACTCGACTTCAAGTGGTGCAAAGTTTTACCTCGCCGTCACTCGTATCCAACCAAGCGATTCTTTTCCCTCGGTTAGGAGAAAGGTAGCATGCTCTTCTCTCAAATTAGCTTAGTAAAGAAATGTTTGTTGACGTGAGTGAGACGAAAGAGGTCATGAATTCGGGTTTACACAACTTGCGAAAGTGACGTCACAGATCATGATATTTTTAGGGGTTAAAGTACGTGCACACACTTACTGCAGAAATCTGCGGTTACCAAATCCATACGTAGGACCAAACACTTATGCCAAACGAAGAAAATTTCGTTTACAAGTGTTTAGTTGAAGTTGTAGTCTACGTTGGGAGAGTAAATACACGTGAGAGCGAACAGATGGTTCTATTTCATTCTATCCCGCCCGGTTTATTCCTTATTAGATTCGTTCTTGGTTTCAATCTTTCTTTGAATGTTTCGCGCGATATTTACTGTCCGGAATGTTTAACCTCGACTTTATTCATTGATTTTTTTCCTTTCTTGCACTTCCAGTACACTATGTTTCAATGCCAGAAACAGCACATGCCAGTGGGAAGTTTATTGTAGCAGTTCTTCGTACTAATAAAAGATCTTGATCCCATTTATCACTAATGTTACAAAAAAAAATAACTCGTCACATGAAGAGTTGAGTCTTACATTCGTCAGTGGAACACCTTTCTGATGAGTGTGTGACGGTGTGTGATGTGCCGTTCCGAGGCGTCCAAGCCATTTAGAATTCCGTAATTGCCATGTGTTCGGCACAGCGTGGCAGGCATTACAGGTCCTTACGCCTTTAAATTTCCAACAACGAACCAAAAACCATATGTGTTTGAGATTAATATTTTAATACGTCACTAAATTGCTTTTTTTAAACCTCATTTCGTAATGACTCATCACATTGAGGATTCTACAAAAGTGTTATTTACTTTGGCAGGCTTTGAGCTTAAGATGTTACTTTAGGTATAACCAAAAACGTTGGGATTAAATACTTTTTTCACCCTTTTCCATTTCCTGAAACTTATTCTAGTCGCAAGGAGACAGTAGTTTTTTGAAAGTTGGTGACTAGATCAGTAGCGAAATACTTTCTCCTCGGCAGGTGCCTTTTCTGGAGTATTCGATTTAGCAGACTTCCTTGTGAAGTAATTCAAATTACTAAAAAATGTTTAACGAATCAATGAATGGACTCTGATGAGCAGGAAGCTGCTTTAAATTTGTCTCTAGCTTATTACCGGTTCGAGCCACTTTGAAGAGATCCATGAGATCCGGAACATGGTAAGGAATAAAAAAAAGGACGCAGTTGTATGCGTTATACTTAACACTAAAGATGTGGCATATGAGAAGCTTCAAGGAGAAAAACACGAAGTAATGTTAAGAAATGCATAGGAGAAAAAGTTTCCTGTGATATCCCTACACTTTCAGACATCGGGGCAATTATTTATACTTTTAAAAAAATTCCCATAATAAGAACGAGTACATTGATTCCATACATCGCTTATCTTAGTTGCAGATGTACTCAGTTTGCACAAGACATTTGGCGGCTACGAAAAGTGACGTGGCTACTCCAAAATATAAGCCATTTAGTGTTTCCCATTTGAAACTCATCTCATGGACCTGGTATGTGGAATCGGTGTGTGGTAGATATGCAGATCCTTATGCCATTTAACTCCATTAGATCAATCTACAAACCATTTTACGATTCTGCAATAATGGCACGACATTGGTTCCATGAGAAATAAATGATACGGAATTTTTTTTCGTATCCTCTACAACTCGTGAAACTAAATGGTACACCACCCGTTCCTGAGGTGAACGTGTGATACATCACACGTTCACCTCAGGATCATTTACAGCTACTGAGGCATTCGGTTCCATTGTTGCCTTTATTGTATGTCATTTGTCCCAGAATTGTTGCACCCTAAGGGTGCTCACCTTTTGGGGAGTGTGGGAGTGACGTGACGCCCCAGGGGTACCCGATCCGTATAGTGTTACGCAATAACTTTGTGTTTGGCACAGCGTGGACATTACAGGGCCTTGTGCCATTAAATTTTAAATAATCAATCAATCAAAAATTGTTGGGCATGCATCGCTTCCTTGGGCGTTCATGGATGCAATGCTGGTCCACTGGTTAGTTTGGAAATTCTACTTTCCTTATGTATTCAGTAGATGTCCACCATAACCACACCCATGGCAAAGATGGTATTGCTAACTGCAGAAGGTCTAATGTGACAGGAGTGTAGTCAAACTATTTGCCTGCAAGTCTCGTCCACTGTCTCGAAACATCTGCAGCTGCGTCTGAAATTATTCATTGTCGTTAAATCTGCCAATCAGATGTTGCGGCCAGTAACAAGGGACTTGTGGTACGCCCTAGGTCCCGCAGGGTCGATTACTTTTACCATTACCACCTATCAGCTTTTCCTCAGGGGCTCACCTTTTTGTGTGTACAGGGAGTGGCGTGGCATTCCCGAGGTGCCTGAGCCACGTATTCACCATGTGCTTGGCACAGCGTGGCCTCTGCAGGCCCTTGTGCCATTAAACTTCAAATCAACCAACCAACCTATCAGCTCGTTTGTTGTGCATTTCCTCGATGCGAGTAGGCGAACCCCTATGACATGATCTATCCACCTAGGACATTACCTTATTCATATGTCACTTATTCACATCCCCACCCATGACGATCTCGTATGGTGTTCGAGATCTGGCAAACAATGGTGTCGGGACTCCCCCTTGGCCATTGGTGATGTTCCGCATGTAGGAGAGATATTTATTCTGGTGCTTAAATTTGAAAAGCAAGCTACTAGCATCTAATATCCAGAGTAACTGAACTGTGCATCAGAGACAGCACGTAGATGGGCTGGGAGTGATGGCACAAGGTTTTGGAAGGTGTTTGCACGGATATGGGCCATGCTGACTGCAGTGTATCTGATACCAGTTGGAGCGTACGAGGTGGAGTATCCATAAAGCGAATAGCAAGAATCGAAGTGGCTCCACAGATGGTCCATCGATTTCACGTCCGGGAAATTTGGGGGACCAGGGAAGTACAATGAATTCTTCCTCTTCCAACTACTGAAGTACAATTCTAGCTATGTGACACGTCGAATCATGCCAAAAGATACCATCCGTCACATGGAATACAATCTGCATGTAGGGGTGCACGTTGTTCTTCAAAAATAGATGCATTCTTAATTTGTTGTATAGAGCCTTCCACAGGGATGAACTCGGAGAAAGCCAGCGAAACATTCCCTGTGCTGCCCCTCCACCAGCTAAAATTTCTTTAGCAATGGTTGTGGTGTGTCGGTTATCCGATGTTTCTCGCCGAATACGCAAGCGTCCATCCGTTCGATGCAGAATAAAACGTAACTCATTGGAGGAGACAAAAACTGGAGGTCCAATGCAGGCTCTTCCGGCTATGAACCGACGTTAGCATAGGTGTAGTCACCATCTGTCTGCTTGCGGAAACGCAGTAGGGTTTAGTGCATTGTTGTTTTAGACACACTTCGTAGTAACACCCCGATTGAGTTCGGAAGTTGTTCCACTGTAGCATGTCGATTGGCTCGAAAAGCATTGGCACAGTCGGCATTCACCTGTGATATCTACGGTACGTGGTCTCCCGCCACTGCCACGTCGCTTCTTCGTTATGGTGCTATTTCTCCATGCTCGATACGCTTTAAGCACGACGACATCCGAATACTGCAGTTTCCAAAGTATTTCTACCCTTGGCACGAAAGCCCGTAATCATCCCTTTTTCTAAGTCCGATAAATCACTCCTGATATGTTTCCCGAGTGTGTACAACACGCCATATATATACCCAATAAACCTTCTGACACTTGCTTTATTTCATTGGCCATTCAGTGCTGACGTAAAACGTAAGCGGTAGTCACGATAAGGGAACTCGACTGTGTAACGACCCTGGTGCAGGGAGAAACGCGCGGCCAAAACCAGGTATGACAGTACTGGCGGAGAAATGAGCCCGACCTCACCACTCGAGGCTCATTCAAGTTAGGTATTGGGGATACTCAACTGCCTAACACTGGTGAAGAGCAGAACTGACTGGAAAATTGAATGAAACGTGGCCCAGACGGGCGGAACTGGAACAAGATCTTGGTGCAGTATTTGAGTAGATTGTGCGAACTGGAGTCGAGAGCACGCATACAAAGCGGCGGGGCTCTTGGCTTCTCGCTGACTCTGTTGAGTAGAATCTCGTTAATCTGGATAGGTTGCCACTGGCAGAGGTCGCTTCGCGACCACGACTTGACCCCCTCAGGGGAAGCTGTCAAAAGTCCTAAGTAGACGGGTACAGCAAATAACTGGAGCCTTTGGCTCCAACCATACGACTGTGTAACATTTGCAGCAGTAGGAAGCAGCTTAACTTTCTATCTCTATCTCCTTCTCTGTCTCTGTCTAGTTTGTTTTGTGTTTTCTAGAAGCTTACGGTAAAACAAGCTGCAAGAACATTTAAACGAAAATAACCTTTCAGGAGTTCGCTATTTAGCGAGTGCGAAAGTGGAGCAGTGTCTTTGAGTTAACAGAACCGTTTAGTTTTCCGATTAAGACATGTTTGATACAGCATTTCTTTTTGTCACTAAACTTTTATGAATCAGAAATATAACAGCAGTAGCGCCCCTGCCGAATCAAGATGATGAATAATTTAGCTGAGTCAATATTCATCCCGTCTAAGTGACTATGTGCTCATGGGTACGAACCTGGTGTTTCTTGAATTCCGATCCATTATAGGCATTCCTGAAACGGCACCGCGAAATTATCTGCGGGTTGCCTTAGCTTGTCTCATATACTGAAAGGAAGACTGTTATTCGAGCTCGTCTGCATGATCGTTGGCATCGGCTGTAGGGAGAATAGAATAACAATCTGCATTTAGTGAAGCCTCTCTTGTATACTGGCTATGTGTGTGCAGTTCTCGCCTTTCTCTCAAAGCAAAGCAGTGTTGCTTACGTGCCTGCATATTGGACACGACCGCTTCTCGTATGGATTACTTTGCGTGTCGAGAAGACATTGTCTTATTTTCACGAACATTTCTCACAATTCGTAATTCAATCTCACACTTCGTAAACAATTCGTAACAAATAATTCTTCACAATTTCTTTCACCCGTCCGTCTGCCATTTCTTACCGACTCGTGTTTTAGACCACTCTTAGATTTGTTTTCATTTTGAAACGCTTTTTGACTTGTCATTTGTATCATGAACTTCAGTTTGTTTGCATTTTTTCGTTAGTTGCGTAATTGTTTTCATGAGTGATGTGCTGGTTTCATCACTTTTCATTTTTCCTCGTTTTCTCATGCAAACTCGTCACACGATTATAAAATCTACATTATTACGTGATATAAATCGTGTGGAAGTCGCACATCAAGCCCGAAGGCTTATACCACTAGTATACTCACGAACACGGGTTTGGTAGAGTGCCTGTTGTAGGGTACTGCACAGTACATTGGGTGCACGTTTGTTTCCATACTTGCGCTCAATCGTTTTTTGCATCTCTTGATTACGTTTTCGCTTTGTCCATGCTTATCTTTCACAAAGTATGACCTCCACTCCAGTGACGCAGTGGTACCGGTGACGGGCTACTGTGTTGAGGATCCTGAGTTTGCATGGGACGTCTCCCGGACGGCATGGGTGTGTGCGTGTTTGTCTTCTCCTTGTTCGTGTTCATCTTGTTTTTAGCACAGTAATCTTAATAGGTCCTTGAGCCATAAAATACCAATCAATCATCATCACCCTCGCGAAGAATGACCAGGTTTTGTACCAAACCATCCCCCTCCCCACGAAAGCAATCAGAATCTTGTGACGAATGTTTTCTTCATTGGATCCTGTATGTAGAGTATCGTCTCTTCACAGCGATATTCCTTGGAGTACATAAAATGACCAAAGATCTGTACTTTTGTGATCTATAATTTACGAGAAGAGAATGCGAGCAAAAGTATGACATCATATGCCGGGCACAATAAGAAAGCGTTATTGGAAACATGAACATTGGAACGTGCATATGTTTACATAGGAAGATGTTCCAAATGGCCACCGCGCATATCCAGGCATGCATGCGCACGTCGTGCAATTACTGACTGCACGCGATCTTAGCAGTGTGGTTTCCCCAAAAGCACACAAAAGCACACGCAGCACGAAAACGCGCAACTAACTCACTTTCTGTAGTAACTGTTGCTTGATAGACTAATTCCTTCAGATAGCCCCATAGGAAGAAATCCGAAAATATGAAATCTGGCGATCGTGGCTGCCATAAAACTGAATGGCCACGTCTAATTCAGCGACCCGTGTATTCCTTATCCAGCCAATTGCTTACAAGATAGATCAAATGCTCCGATTCCCCATCACGCTGGAACCATAGGCCAGGTTTTGCCGATAAAGGTCAAAGAAATTTCTCTTTCGCATTTTCTCGAAAACTATGGGTTGTAGAAGTA
>JJRW01S0005010.1:1974-13068 GCA_001188405.1 Loxosceles reclusa | reverse complement strand
CACACACACACACACACACACACACCACACACACACACACACACACACGCGCACACGCACACACACACACACACATCTATATAAACATTTTGATATAGCTAATATTTCTCATAACTAATTGTATAATGTTCCACTTATTGTGCCATTTACAGTCTTAAATGTGACCTGCTGTTGTACACAAAAATTATACGAAGGTTTCCATCAAGTGATCTTATTTGAAATAATAAGATGTTGCGTATAATAAATTATCTTTTGCATACGTGACTAAAAAGCAAACATTTTGAAAATTGCAGCAGATTGCGAAAATAGCGAAAATATTTTGGAATTTAAATTTCTATGTCATCCCTAACGAGAGTTTAACCAAAACAGAAGTTTAGGAATATTTGCGTCTGCTTGCCCTTCAGCGCGGAAAGTTTCATCTGATAGTTCAATATTCCGATATTTCGCAGAAAAATAGGTGAAGTGTTTGCAATTCACCACATATTGAAAATTTCTTTATTCCTCCATTAAACCTTACAACCTCCAAATATCCTAACATTTATGCCACCACAAAACGTTTTACCAGGTAAGGCCGAATGTTATCATGGGAAGCGATATCCCTTACATCACACCTGTGGGAAAACCTTGGGCTATTTTGTTAGTAATTTTCTGAGAATAAAATTGTCAATACTGTTATTTCCTTGCGAAGCAGCATTATAAATCCCTTATATGGCTCAGCATCGAGAATTCGCTGCTGATATTTAGATGACTACCATTTTCACGAAAAAAAAACACGAAAAAGGAAATGGATGATAATTTTAACACTGGTATGTCACTTCTGGAACACTAAGAAATTATGGGTTCTGTAACAGACTCATTTAGGTTAACCGACGAAGTGTGTATTCTAGATTATTCAATTTGAGTGTGCCCAATTTTTTTCAAAAATTTAATAAAAATTTTGTGTCTTCACATTTTTCCTTCGCTTTCTCCTTTGGATCTCATTGTTCCTCCTTGTCTAAATACAAAAGCAAATCACTAGAAGTGAAACATATTCATTCGTTATGGATCAAAGATATCATTTAAGTGAAGGTCTAAAGTTGCGAATAATTGATAGAATCAAGGGAGGTTAAACACAAATGGAGATCATCCAAGATTTGAATATTCTTCACAGTGTCATATCAAGAGTTTGGAGCCGCTTTGTACGCACTTGATCAGTTTATAGACATCCTAGTCAAGGGCGACCAAGAGCAACAACTGCATCCGAAGACAGTTTTCTGTCCTTGTCGGCTGGAAGAAACCGCGTAGCGACTACAAGAAATCTCGTTTTAGACCTTCAAGTTACCACCGAAACTCGAATTAGCCGTTCTATTGCTGCGCGAAGGCTTAACGAAGTTGGACTGTATGCAAGAAACCCTATGGTTTGTGTCCCATTCACTCCAGCTTCCAGAGGGTCCCGTTTAACCTGGTGCTGTCGTCATCTTCAATGGAACCAAGCAGACTGGGTCCGAGTATTGTTTACTGATGAGTCCAGATATAGTCTGAACACTGATTCGAGATGTGTTTTATCTGGAGAGACGAAGAAATATTCAACATGCCTTCCCCTGTCCGCGAGAAACCCCATTTCCGCGACCGCGGATTAATGGTTTGGGGAGGAATCATGACAAATGGCCGCACCGAGCTGCATATATTTGAAAGAGGTTCTGTAACTGCTCGGAGATATGTGGACGAGGTATTCGAACTCCACGTTAGGCTGTTTAGGGGTGCTGTTGGCTTTGAATTTTTGGTAATGGGTGACAATGCTCGACCGCATCAAGTATATGTGGAGTCAGATTACCTGCAAACAGAAGATATCACTGCAGTGGATTGGCCACATTACTCACCCGACTTGAACCCGATTGAGCATGTGTGGGATGCCTTAGGGTGCCAAATTCTTCTCCGGGCCCTCCAGGAGCTGAAAATTGCACTTTTAAATGAGTGGCGTGCAACTCCACAAGACTTAATCAAAACTTTGGTAAAGTCTATGAAATCCAGATATGTGAGGTATGCATATCTGTCCGAGGTGACCACACACCAGTTCTGTTCCACAAGAGGTGACTTATACTTTTCATCATCTTCCAATTCCCACAAATTTGGTTTTAATTTCAGTATTTTGAGAATAATCAACTGCCAAACATTGAAATTTATGTTAACTAATGCTTTTGTACACATTTCTATTAATAAATTTGCATTACGTATAGTTACGTTTCCTTTATGTTATTATCCTTTAATTTTGATGACCAGTGTATACTGTGAGGTACTTCCTACAAGAACTTAAATAATGAGCTGTCCAGAGATAACCGTCTGCGTAGCTAAATTGAGAAAGCGTTCACTCTGGAGCTTAACGATCAAGGTTGGAGTCATTTCGTCTGCGTAGGGGGTTTGTTAAAATTGGCGCCCGAACCCATGTACCACGACTTGTGGTCATTGACTCTTGGCCGCTGGGATCTATACTTGAGGTCAAGCCCGCGCTCTGACTTCTCTCTCGACGTGGGGAAAGAATGTGAGGTACCCGAGCAATATACTTAGAAAGTAGATTGCCCAGGTAAGCGTCAGAGTAGCTTAATTGGGAAAGCCGTTCTTTCGAAGACGAACGATGCAGATTCGAGTCCTGGAGTTGGCAAAGAACATTTGTTACAATACTTTTGAAACAACTTCGTGCGGGTATGGATTGGAATGAAAGTAATGTTACGAATCTCTTAAGTATTTACACTGATATCCCTGTTTTCGGGCTATCACACTCCGCCGAGACTTTCGGAAGAATAGAGCAGTTTGAATATCATCTTAAGAAATCGTGTTACTATACTTTCTTACATCTTTCCAGAATCCATTAAAATGTCAAAATGCTCTTTTGAGCAAACGAAGGGGCAATAGTCTGAGTACACATCAAGAAACGTGGTAGAAATGTGAAGAAAATCAATGCATTTTGTAACCAAAAACGTTCTGTCATTTTTTGTTGAAAGAAAGCAAACCTAAAAAGGTATAGGAAATAACACAATTTTTTCATCAAAATAACCACGTCCAACAGCAAACAAGTTTATAAATTCCATTTTTATAAAAGTCAAGATCTTTAGATTTGAAAAAGCTCTCATCTCCGTTTCTGAACTGTCGATTTCGTAGATGATTATCTAAGCTTAAAAATAGGTGATATTTAGAAGGGTTAATGTCAGGGGAATAAGCAGGGTGCAAAAGAGGTTCCCATCCAAGGGTCTGAATTGTGTCAGAGGTCACACGCGTGACATGAGGTATAGCGTTATCGTGTAGGAAAAGAACGCTTTTACGGTTCACTAAAACTGGCTGTTTTTTTCAAAAGTGATTGGTGAACTTGACGGAGTTGGTCACTGTAGCCGTTAGGAGTAAATGTCTGCCCAGATGGTAAAAGTTCATAATGAACAATTCCATTTGCAATCCACCATACGCACAATAAAACCTTCTGCTGATGGATATTGGGTTTGCTGGGCTGTGCCACAACCAATGATGCGATCTTTTGGGATTGCTGTACAAGAGCCACTTCTCATCACAGGTTAATAAACGGTCAAGACATGGTTCCGTTTGATGGCGAAGAAGCAATCCCAAACAAATGTTCAGGCGCTCTAGCTTATTGGCAGGTGTCAGTGGATGAGGTATCCATTTGCGGAGCTTGTAAACTTCCCCAAGACTATGCAAACGTAAATGTAGAGTTTCGTCAGTTACGTAGAACCTTTGTTTTAAAATCTTACACGGTTGAGCGAAATCTTCTTTGTTTGCAGCCTGTAATTCATCATCATTAATGACATATGGCCGACATTCGCATGTGCGCATCTTTAAGCGACTCATCGCCCGAAACAAATTTTCTAAACCACCTTTGTGTGGTTCGAGTGCTGGCAGAACCTTCTCCGAAACCCTGGCATATTTTTTGAGCTGTTTGTACAGCATTTGTTCCAAGTTTAAACTCATACAACATACAATTACGAAATATAAAATTTGGAGTACTCATCTTCAGGTCATTTTTTATAATGTTAAGAGATAAACTTTCCCCTTTTTGTCATATAAGGTGAGTCTGCATTAAATCGTGATTAACATATTGCTGGAATTTTAGTGTCATCTATTGCGTACTGCGTGCAGCTCTCTTTAAACTTTGTAGTTTTACAAAAACGACAAAACTTTTTTGATCACCTGATATGGAAAAGGGTACCAGCCATTAAATATCAGGTGACCAAAACGACAAAACTTCACGTAAGGAAACGTTTCAGAAATAGTCAAATAGAATAGGCAGCTGTGAAAATGTTCCAAAGAAATATCGTCAGGCGTGCACTGCTTTCTTAAAATCATTTCCGTAATCAATACTCACAAATGGAGTCCCAAAGTGGGTAGCTCATAAACTCTTCTTAGGAAAGAGTCACGTACGTACTCGCCAAAAGGAACACTTGAGGAGCGGTTTCGTTGAAAAGTATCCCAATGGTTTTGGCACAACGATCCTACTTATCTAGCACGAAAATGTTCCAGAGATGATGCGGAAACTATTCCTTCAATAGGATTAGTAGTCTCACGACCCGAGGGCCGAAGATAATCGCCTTCCCTCCTATGGTCAAACGGACATCTAGGGAAGATGATCTAACACCACTTGCAATAGCGAACAGGAAAGAAGGAACCACGATACTAGGAACCAGGTTCACGGAAGCCTAACGGAACGCTGAAGCAGAACCGAAATCAACGTTAGTACCGATATTATTACACGGCATGTCTATTAGTTAGAACTTTACAGAAATATTTCCTTCCGGAGCAGTTACCTCGTCGGCTCCGACAATCGATGCAACTCTCTCGCCAAGGCAAGAAACAATCGGTAAGCGCCCTCTATCCCAACCCTGAAGCACTGGTGATCCAAATGGAGGAAAACCCCCACCAGGCTTTTCATTATTCTAAGAAAATGAGCTACAGAGAATTCCTGAAGAAACCACAGGAATGTAGCCGACCAATAAACATATTACGCAGTTCACCCATATCCACAAATGCAAGGGTAAACAAGGACTACAAGATAGTTTCAAATGAAAGGGCCACACACACACACAAGTAGGGTAAAACTAACCTTTCTGAAGACGGTTAAAACAAAGATACGAGCTCAAATCACAGAACATCAAAATCATATCTAAGTATACGACTGAAGAAACGGAATTACACAGAACATCGCTTTGCAGTAGTTAAAGCAAGATAGGTCCTTATATCTATAGTTCATGTCAATATCTATGGTTAATGTAAAATATACGAGATTTATAACGACGAAAAAAAAATTAAAGTGCTTAACACACAATAGCTTACCATTCTCCAGTGTTCTGATACGTATTCAACGATGACTTCAATCCGATCCTGTCACTAAATTGTAAATTTTTAACTGAGTATTTGTTAGAGTGAGATAGGTACTGTATTTCCACGTGTGATTGTTGGTATGTGATACCACGTCTTTTACATCAGTATACGACTGATGTACGTCTCTGTGATTCTCCTAAAGTCCACGTCTTCTACGCACGTTTTGCAAAATATTTCAGCACTTGGACAACGACAGGAAGAACAAAAACATCTCTGCATTTCACCATAAACAAAAGATGTCACTTGATATGACATCAACCCGAGACTTACATAGGTTTAAATTTACAGTAACCTTTATACCGTATAAAGTTGCAGCAACTCATACGCGGTGGTGAGCTAAGGATTCTTGTGATTTGATATTTGTAGTGCAACAGATTTAATGGCACATTGTGTTTGTACAACGCGAATTTAACATTTAAAAGGATTCCTTTCTTGAAAACGCTGTAAACTGCGAAATTGCGGAAGCTCACAGAAAATATGGAATACAAATGTTCATTTCAAATATATTTACCAAATTATTTAAGTCTTCTCGAAACTTATCTAACATATTCTGGACTAAACTCACGAATGTTTAATTAAAGTGACGATTTCCAGTCACTTGTCGCGTTAATGTTTTACTCTCAATTCAGAAATCTTCATTTTATATCTTCACTTAGAAAAATATACCTGGTTTATGGCTGTGTGTACTTTTTATGTATTGCTCTGTTTAGGACTATATGCCTCTAGAAAGGGTCGTTTTGTACTTGTTGCAGCCGGTTTAAATCCAACACAAAATTCCTTTCCAAAATAAACACTTAAAAATAAACTAAAGTTTCAGCAACTTGCTAAGTGAATTTAGGAAAACCGAATTAAAGTCAAATCATCTTATTTATTAAGACAGACAAGCGATACAGTTTTAAATAAACTTCAGTGCTAACTCGCATATTAACTAAATTCAAAATATAAGCAAGGTTTCAAACTACTGAAAATATATTCAATCAATAAATGAAGCAGTACTAATTTATACTGAAACTCAATAATCCAAATGAAGTACTGTAAGTACTTATTAAAATCACAGAATATGCAATTCTAAAGTACTGAAAGTACTTATTTGACTCACATGAATGTCACTTTAAATTGAAACTGTTAAGTTCCTTACCAAATCTTTTATAGCAATATGGGCCTTTAAACGGCTTAATTAACAACTTTACTTATCTGTAAAATTTAACTGATCTACACTTGGTAGACCAGTTACATCCCACTGACTTCTATAAGAAGTTAATTTCTATTTTAATGCTATGTACACTTTAATCGGTGTACTTTTACTTTAGGTTTATCCCGCTGCTTCTTCACGTGAAGTCAGTAAGAAACTGTGGTCAGAGCGAAACAACAGCTCTGCCACGAGAAATTAACTTATCCGCTTCGTAAGTGCGGAGGTTCATAAACAGGTCTATGGTGTTTCGTCACTCAGGCGTAGAATTCAGTTTCTCGCTCAAGAGAGTCGCTCGGATACAACTGATGCTTTCTGCCACGTCACTCGTGACGTTTTTGTTCCCTTATCTCCTTTTCTGTTTAGTAGGGGACGCGTCAAATGTTAATGGTGTTTCGCTGCGTGCTCACTGGTTAGAATCTATGTTAATAAGGGAAAAGGAATTGTTTTTCATTACATTACTTGCAGAATGTTCGAAAGAAATAAATGTGCAAAGTATACGAATAGAACAATAAAAATTCATTATGTATCATATCAATATAGGAATTGAAATGAAATCTTAAGCATATTTAACCAGTGAGTAACTGCTATTTTCTGAATTCTGAAACTATACCAGAACATCCAATACATTTTACGACTAAAAATAAACAATTTTAGCTGCAGCCCTATGAAAATACGAGTATTTCCCTCATTTAAAGATCAATGAGCAGTCTTTCCGTAATAAAATTTCAGCATGGAGTCTTATTCCGTCATTATTTACTACTAAACAAAATGGAGAATAATTGTCATAATATACCCAGAAAGATTCATCCTCCAAATTTCCAACATTATGTTTTAATTATGCGAGGAAAAGCATATTGTCCAATTTTGGTGGTTATATTACTGTCGTTTAGCACGACACACTCTGTGTGTGTCCCTACAACATAAATCTAAGTGAATTTAATTTAGAGTACTTAATTGGACCATACTAATTTTGATGACGTATATTTATTACGTTATATACGCAAAGCGTGTTTGTTCTCAAAATTACAGCTGATAATTAAAATTAAATGCGTTGCGTGTGATCACTCAAACACCCCTTACTGTTCTGCATACAGTATCATTTTCTCTGTATTAAGCAATATATGGAATGCTGTAGAATGGCGTTAATATATGGAAATAAACTAATTAAAATGATGTTTGAAGTCTCTCTCTCTCGGAGCTATGAGCAGCAAATATCTGATGCTCAACTGAGCAATGTACATGGGGTCTGGGAAAACCGCGGTCCAATGCATATTTCGTCAACCGTTAGATTTCATTACACTTTAAATTTAAAAACAAAGTTTAAAATAAGGTGAGGCTTTACAGGGTGTTCCGAAAAGACTGATGGCTTTTGAAATGGAATTGCAAGCCAACAGTGACAGTAAATTACTTGTAATCCTTGGGCAAAATATAAGTGACCATAGTTTCGTTCAACTGCGTGTGTAGTAAACAAAATGTTTACTAAGGACGTGCTGTCGTATGGACGTCCTTCAGTTGTCGCATTTTGAAACAAAGGTGGATCTAGGGAATCCGCCGATACCATGGCCAAATAATTTTGATGCATATTTTTCACTCGTGTTCAACGTTGCTAAAATAATTGTATGTAGTCAACGGTGATAGGTCAGAGGATGTCAGGAAATTGCCTGTAGTACGCTTCCTGTGTGTCAGCACCAAATGGCACTGACAGATTCCATTATTAAGAAAGCGTGAAAATGGTTTATATACGTTGGAGGAGAAAATATTTATTGTGTTAGAACAAAATTTTTGGTGACTGCACAACAGCGACAAGAAATATTCTCTAGTGCAGATTTAGTGTCAAAAACGGTCCGCATCCCAATAAAATAAAGCAGTTCTATGAGGAATTTAAGCAAACCGATAGTGTTGTCGATGAGTCCGTAGCCAACGTTGTACGTCCGTGGTCGCCTACAACAGCACCAAATATGAAGGCCGTAAATAAATGTCATCAGATCACGTCCTAATAAATCCGTTCGCAAAAATGCAGCTTCAGGCTAATTGAGAAAAATGGAATGCACAAAATATTGCGAAATTGCTTGGAAAAATTTCGATAAATAATCCAGATGTAGCAGGGGTACTTTCGGAGAGCCAACGACTAATTTTTGCAAACGAAATGCTTCATTTGATTGAGGAGAGAAGCATTGAGGACAATCAAATATGATTTTCTGACGAAGCACATTTCTATCTAAATCACTTAGCCAATAGGCAGAATTGGCGGATTTGGGGAACGGAGAATCCTTATGTGCGCGTAAAACAATCATTCTATAAATCACAAATTACCGTATGGGTATACAGCAGTGGGATCTTTGAGATCATTTTACTACAAAATGCAGAGAGTTCGAGTCGTTACATTTAAACCATGCACGAATATGTAGCAATTCTTAATGCCTTGTATGATTCACCAGAAACAGTGTACCTGCAACTATACATGTCCGACAGCTTTTTAAACAATGATAAGAAATTTCTCCACCCCTTACAGCTGCCGTGCATGTCAAGAAATGCTAAATGCGCCTCCGTTTGTTCAGGGGGAACAGCATAGTCCATCCAAGATGGTGCGAGGCCTCATCGAAAAAGTGAAGTTTCCTCTTTTCTGTAAGAATACTTTCATAATCGCGTAAGAATTGCCCATCCCATTTGCCGGGTCTCAATCGGTTCAGTCTCTTACTTTTTTGGCAACTTAAACAATGCGCTGCTCCGCCAGAGTCCCACAACGCTTGCGGAATTTGAGCAAGCAATTAGTAATGATTGCCAAGTCATTTTAGTAGGCGCTTTGCAGGAACGTGACCAATAATTTTGTACTATGTAAAGAAACCTTCTTTTTGTCGATGCCGGAATTGGAACCAACGGATATGTCAGCTCCGAAGTGACCTATTTACCAGTTAAGCTACGCCGTGAGGTATCTGGACAGTTTATTATCGAAGTCTTTTGTGGGTAGAACTTTACATCCTTTCCCCACTTAGAGAGAGGTCAGGGTACCTCCTGACCACGAATCAGTAGATTTTAGTTTTGATGACAACACTTCGGCTACATGCCTCAAATCATGAGCTAGGATACGTAATGTGGCTGTTCGATCCCTAATTGTCCTGCGGAGAAGATAACTGTCCTGTGGGGTGTTGGTGAGTGCGGACCGTTGAAATCCCGTAAGTCATCCCTTATGGCTCTCCTGGATCCCTACACAACGAATTCTCATGTGAGTAGCTTGAGTTTGACCGTAGCAAACCGCTGTGAGATACTTCACAATCTCGGTACGTTCCGATTCTTCTAGGATAAAATTTGGGCGCATGGTAATACGCGTTCCTTCTTCTTATATAAAACATAATAAGATCTTCTACCCAAACAAACAAGCATAATTTTGACATGAAAAGCTAATCTTCCCAATTGTACAGCTTAGAGGCTTTGTTACTCTCCGTGTCTCTCATCGCTAAGCACTTTGTTCATCATCTGCCATACCGTACGTTTCATGGAAATTCAGGTTTGCCTCATGTTGTCTTCGGAATTGTAATAGCCAACGGTGTAAATGAAGTAAAAATGACGACTGTCATGTAAACCTCTCAGTAATCATTGGAGAAATCAAGAATAATATATCATATATAAGGACACTCTAATATTTGGGGGTGATATTAATATTGACTTAATGAGACTCGGAGAGAGTCTGATTAAGGCAATATTAATATCACCCAGAAACGCAACTGTGTACACATTCAATATCAATATCACCCAGAAATATCCCAGAACTCTCTCCAGAAACAGAGGAATGTTTCATCATGACAGAACAGGTACCGCTGAACCATGAATACTGAATAGTATGACATAATATAGCATAAGAGACGTGCTCTACATACATAAAACATATTTGTATCGATATAGGAATGGTATATCACATATTCATACATTTGTGTATCACGTATCAGCTTAAAAATTGGCGAAACCCTTCGTTTTAATAAAATACATCTTGTTTTGTTGTTCTTTTGTTTATTTCTCTTCTTTCCTTTGCAGTCAGGACTAGTTCAAATGTAATTCTCAGCTATATTTTGTTTTATTTATTATTGTTATTCTTCTTACAATTATTATGGACAGGAGTTTTGCCTCCATAGAGATTCACACTTGCACATGTATGTTATGACATTTCTCGTCAATAAACGCATCTGATAACCTCGGTGATAAAAAGAAAAAAATACATAAGCTCTCCTTTTTGCCTCTTCATTGTTTTAACAGGGCACGAATCACTTATTGATACCTAAAATCCTTACAACGCTAAATGGTCCATGATCTCCCCCAACACGGACCTCCATTTTCCCACAAAGTTCACGTAATATCCATTGATTGACTCCAACCCAGCTACCAACAGTCATTATCGATCATTAATATTAGTACAATAGTAAATACCCTGGGACCCCAACACGGACCCCACTCCATCACATACTTGCTTTCGGCATCTTTACTCGCCCAAAGTGTAAGACATCCTGTAAGCATTGAATGCAGAGAGTATAAGAACTTACTTTGAATGAATA
>JJRW01S0004990.1:87660-99080 GCA_001188405.1 Loxosceles reclusa | reverse complement strand
GAAAACTACTTATCTAATTGGGCGTAGGACTTCAAAAAAGGTTCTTTTACAGGACTCCAATAAATTTCAACAGCAGCAGCAGCGGCGGAACAGCATCTAATGGTTGTTTCTTTTTGACGCTGTACTGCATTGACGTTAAATGTGCTGCTCAGGAGTGACGTCATTGGTGACGTCGCCTAACGCTAACTTCCCTTTTTTCCGTGAGAGTGCGTGTTTTGTTAGAAGTTAGTTGTTAATGTTAAATTGTTACATTACAAAGTTGACTTGAAGAGATTTGTTCTATGGCATGAGGTCGTATCTTGAAGACATTCGGACGAACAATTAATGTTTCAAAACGATTTGGTTCATTCCCGCTCAGAATCCGATAACGACTTCCACACTCTTTTCGCGGGTATATTAACGTAAGAACAAAATTTCATCAACGTTAGAAACCAGTTAAATTACAAAAAAAAAAGCTGGATAGAGTACCTGTGAAAACAAGACCCGTTTCTGCACAAGCGTGGGAGATTTCACGCTGAAAATTCATCTTTAAATGCAAAATTTTACTGTGTACTATTAATTTGTATGGTAAAACCAGATTCCCAGAGTAAGTGGAATCAAAGGCACACTTGTTGACTTCCAGTTGCTGACGGCAGGGAAATTGTCCACATTGAAAACGCCATTTCGAAACAAGTTGCGTTCAAGCGAAAGGAACGCCACTTCAATACCTGCTAAATATTTTTTCGCCCCCTTTGTGTGCCACCATGAAAGGAATAATACAAAGTTCTGATGATTCGCACTTGAAGACGACTGATACATTAGAACTAAAACATAAATGCAGTATACGTTGATAGTAGGCATTTTTTATTGCCTATATTTGTCCAATCTTCATAATAAAAGCCACTACCGGGCTGTAGAGATGTTTTACACAAAATCATGTTTACACCTGCAAAATGGTGCACATATACAAGATGCGTAGTAAAAATTGTTTAAGTTTTGACTATTACTTGAAGTTAGACACGGGTATCAGCACATAGTTCAAAGTCCGAATCCGACCATCTGAACTTAGTTGTCGTGCTAATCTATGTTTAATCTCCATTTGCTTGTGTTAGGCATGTCAGCTGTTTCTTGGAAGGGAAACATAAAAGCGCATTTCATCACTGGTTGAAAAAGAAGACGGAATAGGAAATAATTTCAGGTAGGGAAATGTTAATTTGGATACCAGGGACGGGATGACTGAAAAAAGTAAAATTGCAACTTAATGTTTTAGTCATACGTGAAACACTGTCAAAATCTTCAGGTCACCATTGGAAGCAGAAAGCACAACTGGGGCAGCGTGGCTGAAACAAAAAAAACTCCTTGACTTACCAAGCCTGTGCTTTGCCAATGGGTTAAAGATGTACACTTAGATACAGGGTGCTCGTAAACTTTCAACAAAATACGAGGAGTGATAGTACCCATCAGGACGAACAATATTTGCAATGGAATCTAGGGCCAATTTCCATTCAGACTGTCAGGAAAACTTATAGTGAAATGTTCACGTTCAACTTTCAATAGTGAAAACAAGAAAATGAAAGGAATTATACGTTGCACAATCCCATGGAGATCAAAGAAAGAATCAAAGTGGCGCCCAAGGGGATCGTTTCACAGGTCACACCGGCATGCTCTATCGAGGACTCCTGGTGTCGTGTTTATCCTGTCAGCGGCAACGACGATTCTCGCGAAGAGATCCTCGACGGAGTCCACAGGCGTCTCACGAAGCGTTCACGAAGTCGTCTCGAGAGACGTTACCACGGTAAGCATTGAGGATGCCACGCTTTTAAGGAACAACGTGTGCTTCGGGTGGCTTGCTATTGAACAATGATGATACAATCATCTCCAGAAGTCGATGTTTCTGGACATTTGCATATAGCAAATGCCTGACGGTGATGTTCTGCACACGTGCTATGTCTCCGGCAGGACCGAACAGACGTCAGAAGTGACGTATTGTGCTTGTTGGACGTGTTTCGCAGTTACACTTTTCTGACACTCTGACTAGAATGCGGCCCTAGATTCCAGGCACTATCATTCCTCTTATTTTGTTAAAACAGTTTTGGAACACCCTGTATATTTGGGGTTCGTAAGCCTTTTGAAATCGTTGCGACATAAGGAGAAAATTGGTAAATTGCAATGTTTTGTGACATATGCGAAAATTAAAAGAGGAGAATATAATTCTATTTTTGTATTCACATTGTTAGCGAACGTAAGCTATTCTAATGATTATTATAAATATGCGACTACACTGATTTCTACGTAAAGGGCTTTTACTTGTTTGACGTATCTCTTTATCAGTTGATCAGCTGTCATATTTACGCTTGTGTAATTCTAATGTTGACTAATCAGTGTAATCCAAATCAGACAAGAAATAACACTGAACACGAAACATGCACATACACTGTAAACGCTTTATTTTTGTCAGAGCGTTTGTAGTTATTCAATGGTTTTAGGTATACACTTCGTTCAGTGCTGAGAACAGTTGTACCCCCATGTAGCATGCGTCGTTTTTAAAACGTCGTAAATTGGTCGCATTCGTAACGCTGTTGTTATCCGACGGGAATAAACGACTGAAACCCGTGGCTAAAATGATGTTCTCGCAACCGACGCAAAACAGTTGGAAGAAAACAGTTTTAATAACGATTATTTTGCGTCCGTTTTAACAATGGTTATGCCATACCTGTTTTCGCAACAGGTGAATATTTTAATAAAATAAACTGGAAAATTGACGTCTTACAATCTTTTTAATCTTTTGAGAACCCTTTGGTTCCTGTGATTATTATTTTCGACTCATCACTTTATTTTCGTCCTTTGCAAATTAATGTAATTTTGACATCTTAGATACATTGAACAGCATGAGATTGCGTGGCGTTGCCTATGTACATAAATACTTTTGAATGCTTTTAATATTATGCAATGCTGATTTTATAAACAGCTGAAAAGCCCTAGTATTCATAGCATCCGCAGTAGGTTTGGCTGTGGCCTTTTCGCTATTGCAATTTCGCTCCCATATTATTCGAACAAACAAGGTGCATCACAATCTAAAACTAAGAAGTATTTGAAGGAAGGCTATTTTTAACTGAGAACATGGGTAGTACTTAAACGATTATGAAGAACACCGACTGCAGTTTCCCGTGGCGCGGTTGGTAAGTGAAATTTGTAGCGCTTGAACATGGATGGGTTCGAGACAAAAGTTCCCCACCAGCGTCTGGAAATTTGGCAAGTTCTCAAGTACTTCCCATATAGCGACATCATATAGTTATCACTTTTAGTATTCAGAGTAACAGATTTGGTAACTGTTTCCATAACCATTTCACACCGTTGCAACATCGGATTTTCAATGATTTTGTGATATTTTTTCAACGGTTGTAGCAACGGATTTTCCACGGTTTAGTGACGGTTGCAAAAATGTTCCATGTAAACAGACATATTTGTGTTTTGATGACGACGACTGAAAACGTTGTTGCAACGTTTGATGAAATCGTTGTTACGATGACTTTCCGATGGTTTTAATTACTGCCTGGGACGATGCAACTGGCGTTACTAAAGGCAGAGTCGGTAGTCAGCATTAATTTCAAACCCAAGCAAGGCTAGCTCAAGTCTGCCTCACCTATTCCTTCCCTATCGGTTTGTTTCCATCAACAAGTTCAACACCTCTTGCTTTCTAATCTAAACAAAACATAAATATCTAATTAAATTAATCATAGTGGTTAAATAAAGCAACATATAATAGTAATATTATTATCCCATAGCTTTTCAACAGCCCACTAGTTAGAATTAGAAATTATTTTTCCAGATTCCGCTGCCGCGAGCGCTCTGAAAATACTAAATAATTGTTGCCTCCACCGGGAATCGAACCCGGGTCTTTCCTTTAGTACAGGAACGACTTGACCACTAGCCCACAGAGGCACGAATCAAGTAGATTTTCAATCGCTTATCAAGACAAATCCGCCTTGTTGCCGGCCGTTTCACATTGCAGTGAACTAAAGACACGGCGTATTAGCTTCTGGTAAGCCTTGCAAGAGAATCATCCCATAGCTTTTCAACTAGTGGGCTGTTGAAAAGCTATGGAAAACTAAGGCTGAAAAAATTATCCACATCTGTTTCGTTGAGTTGATGTACATGCATGATAACGAGTGGAGAATTTGTTTGATGAGTAGTCTGTAGTAATTTGTTTTTGTATTCGACGTTGACGAACTCTCGTAACACACACACTTCAGAAGAGCTGTACAAATACAAATACAACATTCGCAATAGGCAAAAGCCCACCACGGACGACCACGTCAAAGATCCAGAAAACCACGGAGACCCTCCCCGCCGTCCAAATTAGGTAACATAGTTCCCTCGTCACTACAAACGAATATACACAAGAAATAAAGGAACCAATATCACATGGAACAACTACAAAGGGAAACATATATGTAATTCTGCCCATAAAATTACAGAGATCTTCTCCGTCGTCACATGCACATTAACACAAATTAGGGAACAGAGCTCCCTCGCCATAACAACAAATAATACACAAGAAATAAAGGAATCAAAACCATATAAAACCACCACACATAAAAAAAAAAAAACAAACAGATACAGACCCCTACCCATAAAATTGCGTAAACCATTTCCATCGCGATGCCCACAGTATTAGTATAAATCAAGGAACACAGTGTTCCCTAACAAACAAAAAATACACAAGAAACCCACGAACATGGAACAACTATACACGAGACAAATAAATACACAGATTTACCAATAAAACCCAAGAAATAAAATAGTGTGAAATTGTTGAATTGTGATCATTTATTAAGAAAATTAGAAGAAAGTGTAATAAAGAAGGTTCCACGAAAAATGTAAGTGAAGTAGTAAGGAAGTTGTATGCGTCTGTAGCGTAAAATTTGTAATTTGTCTGTAGCGTAATATGTAATTTGTCTGTAGCGTAATATGTAATTTGCGTCTGTAGTTGCGATAATGTTGAGACCAAGCAAAATAAGGTTCCCAAAATAAATAATTCTACCTTTGAATGTCATGTGTGTTTTTTTACATCATGCCATGTAACACAAAATGCCAGAATATCTCAATTTAAACAACCTACCTTGTTTTCAAATATAAAAACGTATAATTGACCTAAGTGTTAGATATTGATTTTTGTTTAGCTAATGTGATGTCTAGTAACACGATACCTTGAAGAACAATATTTCTTTTTCTATCAGCTGGTAGGAATTTCGTTATTTGTGCATATTCCCCCTCAGTTCGAGTATCTTTTCGCAACTCCCACTGGACAGGAACTCCTGTTCAGAAAGTCACAAGTCGCTATTCATATTTCATTACGTCCTTCCTTATGTTTAGGTCGAAGATACACAATAACTTACGTTTAGAAGATTCTGCATATCGAATGGAGAATCCCCTAACATCCATCCACGAACTCGGGACTTGCTCCGGATGTTGTCATCAAATATTGAAGAGTTCTTGTATTGTTGAACTTTGTCACACCTAAGAGACAATGTTTCGTCGGAAACTTCACGCGGAAACAACTTATTACTGAATCTATGCGCCTAAACTTTGCATAATACTTTTCCGTTCGTTGATAACTCTAAAATCTTAGATGTTCTTCATCGGCAGCTGTAACAGGATATAAAACAGGTATATAGGGTTGTGCGAATATTATATTGTAGTCAACGTTTTGGAGTAGAGAATATTAAAGTTCCTTTAATCTGTTTTCTTTTTGGTTGGGTTTTGCCTCATTCGCCCAATGAAAGAACAAAAGCCTAGTTATTTTGTAGGGACTAGGAGTCACTGTTGTAACGCCTACTAACCTCAACCCCTAATTAACATTAACTCAACAAAGCGATGGAACCATTTTTCATTATTAAAAAGTTGCGTGTGTTTTCTTGTATGTTTAAATTTTCATATTTTTTGTTCTTTAGAATTTATTATTTCATACTGAATAGTAAGCTTATGAGAAAGAACCCTGTTCCGAAATTAACGTACTAGGGCAGTTTTGATAACCTATTTAATTACCGTGTTTCTTAATGTTCCATGTTTTGACGACGGAAACAGTTCCCGCAATTTTATGGACGTTGTGTATTTTGTTTGCAGGTAGGTATTCCATGAGATTTTAATATCTTTATTTCTAGTGCTTTATTTCTGTATTTGTACTCCGTTCCCTAATTTATGCCTAATGTTATGCAAGACGACGGAGAGAGTCTCCGCAATTTTCTTTGGATTTTTAGACATGGTCAGTCATGGTGAGCATTAGCCTGTTGCTGTCTTTCATTTTGTACTTGTATTTGTATTTGTAAAACCCAGAACATAAGCTAAAAGAAACATACGCCTCACGAGAAAGAACTACAAAGTTAAGGAAATACGCCACCTCGAAAGACTGGCACAACACTGTACAAACATTATTGCAATCTGACGTTGAGAAGAGACATAAACAGAAAAGAAGGAGCGAAAGGTGCGAAGCAGAGGAAAGTTGTCTCGCTGTTATTTTGATCCTGTGATAACCAAGGTCTTTTTGCAGATAGAAGCACAGCGAGTGCCCATGTGAATTGTCTTGATTAAGGTTCCGTTCATCGCATTATGTGACCAAGAGGAGTTATATGTGCGTATACTAAAAAGTTCTGCAAAACTTTAGATAAGAAGTCTTAAATAAAATTTAAGCCTCGAGAAAGGCCCATTTAAAGTGGTTATTGAAATACTTAAACCTTTGAATATCAAAAGGTAAAATTGAACGTTGACTTGATACAATAAATTGACTTGAAAGTTAAATCGAACTTACTTAAAAGTTGATAAAAACTTAGAAAGTTACCGTACTACAAATTAGAACAACCATTGGTTAAACGGATTTTATCACATTTAAAAGCTTGTTTTAAACTTGAATTGTTTTGAATTTAATTATTCCTGAAATTGAAATACAATTAGAATTTCTGTTACTGTTGAATTTCATGCAAAGTATTGCACATAGAAACACGGAATCACGTGTTTCTTTTTTCTTTTACCTTTATTTGATCGTACTTTCTGTTTTCATTCTTACATAGGAAGTTGCAGTAGCAAGTTGCTATTAAGCAGTTTACTTAAATTGGATATATTTTCGATTTTCATTTGGACTTGATATTTGATTGGAAGTACATTTTGACTATGATTTAAATTCTGATTTAACTTAGCTGGAGTTTAGAATTTGAATTGAATTAGTACTTGACACTTCAATTAAATTGAAACGCTCATGCCACGTTAAAAGCCTCCGCAGTTCTGGAAATTTATTTTCTTACACCGTTAATGTTCAGGATTCTAGTTTTGAAGCAGAGAGAGTTCATACTCATGCTCCACTAGCCGTAAATCACGAAACCACTTTTGCACACTGTCTGTTTGTTTCCTGTTTCTGTAAAACTGTGTAGTCACTAGACACATCAGTTCTGGCTAGATCCGAGAAAAAGATATTTGGCTAAGACTACAAATCTGAAATTGTAACGTAAATTAGAATTCTGATTTCTGATAGAATCTGAATTCTAATTTTATCAATTGCGAATCAGTGTTCTAATGAGATCTTCGTGTGTGTCACTGAAGATATGATGAGCAGTTAAAGAATCTGTAGGAGCGATGGCCTGAGGTCGCACTAACTTTTAATCTGTAAAATTGTAAACGGGAAAAACTAATATCCGCTAAATCTAGTTTTATTTATTCCATAGTTTCCTTTTACGTTTTGCATACATATGAAACATTTATGCATAAAGTAACAAATAAGCACTTCTTAAGTTAAGGTGATGGAAACAGGTAGTTCAGGTTCCCTGGAATTCACAATGGCAAATCATATGTCCGAAGATTAGCAATTTTACAGCATGTAAAGAAAAACGTTTTGTCGACGCCAGGGTTTGCACCGACAGATCTGCCATCCCCAGAGCTCCAGAGAGGTCGCTTTAACCGATTAAGCTACGGCGACGATGTAATTCTATGCTTACTTTGAAGTCTCTTGTGGGTGGACATTGCATCCTCCCCCACTTGAAAGAGAGGTCAGGGTATCCACCTGACCTCGAGTGGTGGACCTAATGGTTGGCTCCTTGGCCACTAATGTGAGTCCCTGTTAGGGTGCCATTTGTGAAGAAAAACGAGCATGTGACAAGGAATGTGAAAGTGAAAATCGAAGAGGAAGAGAGCTTTGCACTCTAAGAGTTCGCCATGACATAATTGGACTGAAGACATCTGTAAAGAAAAACTTAGCCTTTTTGTCGACGCCGGGGTTTGAACCGACGGATCTGCCATCCCCAGAGCTCTAGAGAGGCCGCTTTAACCGATTAAGCTACGCCGACGCTGTAATTTTATGCTTACTTTGAAATCTTTTGTGGGTGGACATTAGAAGCAGGAGACGGATGTAGCGATCAAATCTGGAGAATAGTCAAATGTTGTAGTCATACGCGTTTTGTAAAGAAAATCTTTGCTTGATGTCGACGTCGGGAATCGAACCCGAAACATTCTACTCCGGAGAGCCGCTTTAACCAGTTAAGCTACGTCGACTCTGTTCAATCCAAGCTTATGTTTTTAAAAAAGTCTTTTGTGGGTGGGCATTACAGTTTTTACAGAACCTTTGAGATCATACAAACATACACAGAGCAAAGAGAAGGAATTTGTTCCGACACGCTAGAGCAGTCTAATGGCTTCAGAAAAAATACAACCGAAGAGGCTCTTATTGGATTTTAAGAAAACTTTCTTTAGCATTCCTATTCAATTAATATTTGGTTGTAAGCAGAAATTGCCTCTTGGGAAGTTTACTCAAAGCTGTAGTTACGCCCGTAAATGTGCCGGTATGTTACTAAGTATAAAAGTCTCAATAGTAGCATACTCAAATGTATTTTTACCATTATTAAGTAATCAAAGATGAGCAAATGGTTCTACTACGAGAAGGTCCACCTTCTAAAAAATAGTCCACAATAACCCCTTGTTTAACTAAGGCTCATCCCCCCCCATTGGCACCAACACCTGACTAAAATGATACCTTAGTCTTCAACAACAACTAAAATGATGCTCAAATCCTTTTCGTCCCCCGGAAAAACAATTTAACGAACACTAAAAAGTTTGGTAAATTATTTCCTAACAGTTAATCACAGAAAATAAGAATTACCAAAGTGCACACATCATTTAAAGTTAATCAGAATTTATAAATGAGTTAATTACCTCTGGGATAGTGTGGAGTTGTGAATACTCCAAGAAACAGAATTTGTCTCTTCAACTGCAGCAACGCGCTGCCAATAAAGTCGCTTAAAGTTATTTTAACGCCTCAACGAGTGTAGTAAGCACACAAAATAACTATGCATATGCGGGAATGAAGATTATTTGTGGGCTTCCCCCATAACATACATAGATAATTTAACTGTTTCTGCAATTGCCACCATAGCTCAGCTGTAAAAGGTTTCCTTCGAAAGGTGAGTAAAGCCAGTTCTATTCGATTCCCACAGTACGCAGGTCAACCTACTGTACTTACTTCTGAACATGGACCCTTGGCTGTTGCAGTCTAGTATTCCAGGTCAAGTAGACCTTGACCTAAGATTTGTAGGGAAGGAATATTGGGTTTCTCCTATAGCATACAGTGATCAGGCCAAAACATAATGACAACATGACACTTAATATCATGTTGGTCCACAATTCGCACGCGAAACAACTGTAATTCTTCATGACAGGGAATCAACAAGTTTTTGGTAAGTAATCAGATTGTACCAGTTCATACCAGATGTGCAAGTTCCATTATTTCCCAGTTGTGCTCAATAGAGTTGATATCAGGAAGGCTTGGGGGAAGAATATCAACTTGAATTCCTCATCATACTCCTCAGACCCACAAGTGATGAAACATTTGACTTTGTGACACGCGGCATTATCCTGCTGAAAGGTATCAGTTCCGGGGTGGATACAGAAGCCATGAATGTCTGCAACTAGTCACCATGGATACTGACATAGTCCACAGTCCATGGTGTATTGTTCAACAACCACTGGTCCCAAGCTCGTATATGAGAACTTCTCCCGAAGCATATCACTACCACCACCGGTCTCAGTACGTCCAAGGGACATGCGTTGAGCAGCTCTGCTCGTGAAAGGCGTCGTACCATGAATCGGCCATCGACATGGTGCAACAGAAATAATGATTCATCCGACCAGGAAACTCGTTTCTATTGTTCCATGGTGCAATCCCGGTGTTTCACGTACCAAGCGGAGTCGCAAGCGACGATGATGTTGGATGTTGGAGCAGCACACGTGAGGCGTCGTCTGGCTTTGAGCCCCATATCTAACAAAGTGCAATGAACTGTGCTCGTAAAAACACTTGTATTTTGCCTCTCATTGTATTGAGCTGCTAGTTGGACCACACACAGATAATTGTTTCGCTTTACTAGTCAGGAAATCCTCCGACGTCTCAACTCGTTCATGAGGCATGGACGCCCAACGTCTATTGGCGTTTTCACCATGATTCAGCTATTTGTGATAAACAACGACGGCAACTCTCTGTTCTGCTTCCTAGATGCTATTTCTAGGCATGAGGTCTCAGACCATTTTCCCCTTGTCAAAGACGTTTAAATTGTCCACCTTTCACATTATACGCACATGGAGCCGACGGAATGACCCAGCTGTATCTCCGTAACCTCTTATATACTTTTCCTACTCTGACACGTACTCTCTGCGTCAGCCAGTCGCGCCCATACCCCTACTTATATGAGTGATTATAATGCGTTAACCGATCAGAGTGTGTGTATGTTTGTAGAAATGTTTCCCTAATCGCCGGAATTGCTAAGTTGTAAGGTGGTCACATTGAAGATAAGGGGCGTTGGGTCGGTGCAGTAGACCCGTTACAAACTCGTTAACTATAGTTATGGTTAGCGAGGTTATAAGCTGAGTCACACTCCTTCTGCCGGTTACGGAGGTCGTGTTTGGTTTTCACTCTCTCTGTGGAGAACAATTAGCCGTTGGATCAGCCGCTGCCACGAGGGAAAAAGCGGAAGTCAGCGTACAGATAAGGGTAATCAATGTTAGGTTGTTTGATTAATAAAAGCCTTAAAGACAATTGTAAAGCCCACCCACGAACAACTTCAATATGATCTGCCCAGTTACCCCGTCGGCGTAGCTTAAATTGTAAAGCTGTTTCTCCGGAGCTAAAGGTTCCGGGTTCAATCCCGACTGTAAAGAATAGCTTTACTTTTTTTTCGACGCCAGGATTCGAACCTATGGATCTGCCATCCCCAGAGCTCCAAGAGAGGCCGTTTTAGCCAATTAAGCTACTCCGACACTGTAATTCTGTACTTATTTTGAAGTCATTCGTTGGTGGACATTACACAGCGTCAACAACTTTTCATTACAAAATGGCGCCTCAATGTAGTGACTCACACTAATGGCCAAGAACCCTACCGTTAGGTACACCACTCGAGGTCAGGTAGTTA
>JJRW01S0004980.1:12275-25868 GCA_001188405.1 Loxosceles reclusa | reverse complement strand
AGTTCCAGTTTTTCCAATTCAAACTCCGGAATTCAACGATGTTACGAACATAAGCATGACTGAGTATCGCCGAAGTCACTAGAATCGAGTATAAAGACGAAAACAGACAAAGAGACCCATCGTTGAACAGTTAGAAGGCTGTACAGTGAAAACAACATAATACGAGTACAAAATGGAACAAAACACAACAGTAACGATAAGGGGAAACAGTTTGTCTTACAGAGACGGTACAGATATTCAATATATCCGCCATTATCCGCAAGGGCACACTCCATGCGGCTAACAACTGTAACCTTGTCCATTGGAATAGCCGTTGCTTCTTGAACGATACCTTTCTTCAGGTCACACAGAGTATGGAGTGATTCCAGTACATCCGAAACTTCTCTCGGAAAATACAGGATCAAAAGTCCATTGTGTCACCTCAAGAGAGCATACAGATCATGCGAACGCAAAGTGACTAGAGATAACGAAATCACCGATGTGTTCCTGAAGTAGTCGTTTCGCGCTCCTGGCCACATATTATGGAGCATAGTCTGTTACGGTCCACTACGCGAAGGATTACTTTCCCGTAGCGGTGACATAATGTCTAACGACAGCAGTGATGCATAGCTGGTACCAGTGATATAGTGTTATCTGTGAATGAGCATTCCTCAAATAATAATGGACCCAGTAGAATATCAACTATCCTTTCTGAATCCATACGGGCTGTGCAATCGCATGGGAAACAGGTCGTGAGGATTGGAGTGCATTAATGAACATAGTTCTTTGTGGTTAACTGCCTATCCCGGATAAAACCTTCTTCGTCGGACCACACCGCTCGTGACGGGAAACAGTTATTTCCCATGTGTCATTATTGGCATTCCCGAGTAAACGTTGTAAGGTACCCCCTCCACAAAAGACTTCGATAATAAACTGCTGAGATACTGGGCGGCGCAGCTTAACCGGTAAAGCGGTCACTCCGGAGCTGACAGATCCGTAGGTTCGAATCCAGGAGTCAACAGAGGGCAAGTTGTCTTTACGCCCACACTAAGGACCCACACTAAGGACTCAACCGTTAGGCCCACCATTCGATGTCAGATAGGTACCCTGACCTCTCCCTCAACGTGGGAGAGGATGTAAGGTTCTATCCAGAAAGGACTTCGAAAATAAGCTGCCTAGATATGTGTCGGCGTAGCTTAGTAAAGCGGTCATTCTAGAGATGACAGATCATAGGTTCGAATTCCGGCGTCGATTCTTTACAACGTAGACTGCAACGTCAGTTTCCTGTGCCATTTACACATCATTAATGATGTGCAGCAGCATGTTTTGTATTGATGAGAGAGTTTTTAGGATGGTGGTCCTTGGCGACTCGAGCAGATGTGCAACATGTTTGTTATTGGACACGGCAACCTGCTTCATGTATTGATGAACTTCCCCAATGACTTCAACATCCAGCGGCAGGCATAACCGCGTTCGGGAGCTTGACCAACCCATGTTTTTATACTTACCAATCCAATCGTGAACATTTTGCCCTGGGCTCGGACCCCGGAGTATGTGAATCCGACAAAACTGGCGCAACGCATTGCAATCGATGTTGTAATGGATCTTCACGAATTCAACGCGGTGCTTCCGAGAAGCTTGATTTCTCTAACCGTGATATGTGTGAATATTTCATGCTGTCGTAACTTACCCAGGCTACGGCAGAACGCAAACTTTGTTGGAAATTAATTGTTTTAATAACCTGCAGCTGACTTCACAGTGAGCTTCCGGTAAACTGGGGCAGGCCTCAGGTTGTCCGGGAACCGACTATTTTGTTGTTTACACTGTACAGTCTTCCGACTAGTCAAAAACCCTCATAGCTCTTTTATCGTCATCTTTTTGTTGTGTACACACCTTTTTGGGACACCCTCTATACTTCCCCCGAGTGCGGGCCTAAAATATTTTTTAATTCCGGTATTTCTATTACAACGTTCCGCGCTACTTTTACGTGTAAGGTGCCTATGCTATCCCTGCTTCCAGCGTGTCGTAAGCGCATGCCGGTTAACATTTATCCTGCAAGTTCCCCGAGGAGTTCTCACCTTCCAGGAACTATGGGCCGCAATTTGTTGTCAAGTTACTTCATGACGATCTTGAACGCAATTGTGCATTATCTAGAACAGGTGAAGGACGTCTGCTGCGGAGTCCTACAGGCAACAAAGTACAAGGAACTGTGAGGGCGGGGGCACTTACAGTTAGACTTGCATTATATTTAGCTGCCAGCTGGTCCAGATGTAGCTGTCTGTTTTGCTTTACTAGGTGGGAAATCCTCCAACGCTAACACGCACTTTGACGCGGTGTGTGTGCCCAACGGCTTGGTGTCTGCTTGTTGTTTCACTATCAGTCATCTACTATTAACAGATACTAATGACGGCAGCTCAGAAATAAGCGACAAGCTTAGATGTTTTCCACGTACTGTTCTCCAGCCTGCGGGCCATAATACTTCGCTCCTGATCAAACTCCTTTAAATTACCAGCTTCCACCATTTATCCTCACAGGGAACTCACAAAACGACCCCTCTACAGGAACTCGTTAGATACATCTAACGTTTTATGTTTCCTCTGCTTCAGTCATGGGCGTTCATACGCTGCGTATAGCTATGGTTATAACATTATGGCTGATCAGTGTATATGCAAAGAGATACACGTGCGCAGAGATAGAGTTATTTCTATTTTCTCGGAAAGTGAACATAACAAGCAGCTACTGTTCATTGATTTTCTCCCTTGACACTACGTAACAGAAATGAAATGTGGCAAATAATGATGCAACAATGCAGTAAACAACTTTACAAGAACTTAAAGTTGCATAGCATGTATCCGCTTGCAAAAATGCAACAGTACATTAGTTACGAAAAGGGGAGTAAAAGCAATGCATAACGAATTGTTCTGAGAAAATACTTCCTGAAGAAAATCAGATCTGTTTAATCGAATTCAGTTTGTGTTATTATCAACAATAAAGATCTGAAATTATAAAAGATAAGCTTGCACATTGAGAAAATCGAATCCAGCTTTTCATAACATCAAATCGAGCACTTTATGAACTGAACTATGGTGGCTATTGCAGAAGCACTTGAATTTCCACATGTATTGTAGATGAAAAACCTTGCCATAAGTAGATCATTATGTCGTTCAAATGCTCTATTCGACATTCACCTGTTAGGGATTAATAAAGAACTATTTTGCCACTATAGCAATACAATAACTGAAATCAAAGAGCTAGCATAACGAAGTGAATTTAACTGAGATATTGTTAATAAGGTAACATGGTAAAAACCTGTCAGTTCATGTTTGGCCTTCGCAATAGCAAAACGTCTTGTACGTTCCTCTCACAGTTGTTTTACTTAAAGTTCTCAATCTACTTCCCGAACCCACGGGTTATTTTTGGACTCCATGCTTGAAATGTGCTAGACTGGCGTGACGGTCACGAAGCAGTTTTAACAATTGGTGTGAAGGAGCGGGATTGACAGCTTGAACCAATTGATATCTGAGGTAATGGCGTTACACACACACACACACACACACATGCACACAGACATTCACAATCACGCACACATACACGCACACACACACACGCGCACACACACACGCACGCACCACATCCAGAAGACACATGCAAAAAATAAATAAATAGATGACCTTGTTAATATGATTTTCGACTTGTGCAGTGATTTTCGGAAATATGTGCAAATGTTGAAAAGAAAGTTCGTTGTACCTGCCGTTTAAATTCGGAGTTTGATGTTAAACAACAAAGGCATCGGGCAAGGTCAAGAGTCCAGTGCTGGAATTGCGGCAGGATGGATACCTTGTAAAGAATATCTTGCCCTCCTTGTCGACGCCGGGAATCAAATCCGGAACGTTCTACTCCGGAGAGCCGCTTTAACCGGTTAAGCTACGTCGTCAAGAAGGACAAGATATTCTTTACAATTGGCGCCCGAACAGGGACTCACACTAGTGGCCAAGGACCCAACCGTTAGGTCCACCACTCGAGGTCAGGTCGTACCCTGACCTCTCTTTCAAGTGGGGGAGAGTGTAATGCCCACCCACAAAAGAGTTTAAAATAAGCACAGAAATCCTCTGTCGGCGTAGCTTAACTGGTTAAAGCAGCTCTCCGGAGTAGAACGTTCCGGGTTCGATTCCCGGCGTCGGCAACCAGTAAAGCCATTCTTTACAAATGGCGCCCGAACTTAGCGACTCAAACTAGTGGCCAAGGACCCAACCGTTAGGTCCACCACTCGAGGTCAGGTCGTACTCTGACCTCTCTTTCAAGTGGGGGAGGGTGTGATGCCCACCCACAAAAGACTTAAAAATAAGCTTGGACAGACAAGAGTCGACGTAGCTTAACTGGTTAAAGCGGCTCTCCGGAGTAGAGCGTTCCGGGTTCTATTCCCGGCGTCGACACAAAGTAAAGTCATTCTTTACAACCTGAATTGTCTCCTGTAAACATCTGTGCACGAATCAGTGAAAAAGTATTCTCCGTCTTCTCCATGGGTTGCTCAACGAGGCGTGTTGTCTTCTGTGTATTACCGGAGGAACATAACACGTTTGTGCCAAATGTCAAAGGAAGGGAGACGTGCATAAGGAAACGTGAAAGAGAAACAAATATGCATAGGGAAGTGAGCAAGCAAATGAAAAACCAAGATTTTAGTTTTTAGAATTCAGGTAAGACTGAACATTTGCAAGTATATTACACGAAACGGCGTCATCAGGAAATAAAGGAAAGTACTAAAATCAGGTCGGATGTCTCTTCCGAAGTCCTATAGAGCGAATTGCACGGAAGTGGTGAGAGCATATTCATATGCGGGAACTTCAATAACTTGAAGTGCAGAATGTATGTGGACACAGGTGACAATCTAATTCCACCTGACATATTATTCAAATTCGTGACCAGCTGCCGTTCAGTATTGATTCGCCAGTGTTTCTTCAGAAATTTACCGGTGAAGAGACCGTTGTTCAAAATAATGTTACGATAGATTTTGTACTCAAAAACGTCGCACATATAGGCATAGTTTCTGTGTGGCTGATATTGCTATGACTGAATCTTTCGACTTGCTTTTCTAAAGAGGTACACGGTAATAATCGATTTTTCATCGAAACAACTCACTGCAATTAGTGGAAACATGCGAAATAGTATTAAAAAAACTTCCGTGGAAGGAATTAATGAGGCAGTCAACAAAGATGATCTTATGTTACCTTCTTCCTAAGGTCACCAGAGAGGACGATTTTGTGTCAACAGAGAATAAATGTTTATATGCACAGCAAGAAAGAAACATCGATGATTCTGTTTCACCGGTGGAGGACCACATCAAGGACGGAAGTAATCCCCAGATGTTGATGCTGTTGTGCATATTGAGACTTCAGCGAAAAAATTTCCTGAGGCAGACAACACAGATGACCCTGTGTTATCTGAGCAGCAAACATCCTCATGTTCCCAAGCGTGATGATTCTGTGCCCCCAGAGACTTGGTTTTCTGCAAGTAATTCTCAAAAGATCGATGCGGTTTGTAAGATGCTCCCCACAAAAGATTTAAAGACTTGGATATTAGAGATAGCCTGCCAGATACCTGTCGGCGTAGCTTAATCGGGAAACCGGTCACTCCGTAGCTGACAGATCTGTTGTTTGGGTCCAAGCCTCGAAAAAAGGGCAAGTTTTCTTTACAAATGCAAACGAACAAGGACTCACTCTTGTTGTCATGGAGATCCAGCCGTTAAATTTATATACACTCGCGGTCAGGCCTGTGCCTAAACTTTCTCTCAACGTGGCGGAGGATATGAGGTTCTCATCACGAAAGACTTCGATAATAAGGTGCGGAGATACCTATCGGCGTAACTTAATGGAGGAGACAGTTATTTTAGAGCTTGAAGATCCGTGGTTCGAGTCAAGGCATGGAACAAATGGCAAATTTCTTTACAAATGGACCCGAACTCATGTACACAAGACTGTGGTCATGGACTAAGCCTTCGAGGTCGGGCCCGTGTTCTGACCCCTCTCTCTCAACGGGGGGAGGATTAAGTGTCTCCCCAAAATTGACTTCGATAATAAGCTGGCCAAATACCTGTCGCCGTAGCTTGACCAGTAAATCGGTCACTCCAGAGATGACCGATCCGTTGGTTCTAATCCCAGCATCGACAAAAGGGCGAAATTTCTTTACACACTACAGAAAGTAAGGCTAAAAGAGTAGTCCTTATAAATATTGTTAACGTCTTGAACAATCCGCTGTCCATAGTTAATTAAAATTCTCAATTTACTGAACTCGCGTATTCTTTTTAGACTGTGTGGTTGAAATGCTCCTGGATGACGTGACGGTCCAGGAACCTTTGTGAAAACGTAATTGCGTCTTAGACACCTGTAAAACTATTTGCCATAAAAATAAAAAAAAACCTATTTTATTGCTAAGGAGTACTGAGGAACGCCGCCATTTTATTGAAAATTCTTCAAAAAAAAAAGAAAAACTCGTATCCCTTAGATAAAAGCATGGAGGATGATTCTTATAGCTGATTTCCGTTTTCACGGAAGTCTTCAGAAATGAAATTTTACCATTGTGGCGCTCCGAGGCTGGAGCGTAGGGTAACACATGTGTATGTCCTTTTGATCTTTCGCTGGGACTTGAAGGAAGCGAAGAGTGAAGAATCACAGGATGTCTTCTTCCTCCCTCCAATCAACCTGGTGCTTTTAGATTTTCCTTTGAACGAAAACAAAAAGCGACAATTCTTGTGGACCGTGCGGGAGAAAGTAGAAGTGTGACATTTTTCACTCATTTCTTCCTTTCTTACCCTTTCAGCGTTTTGTGCTGAACTGCCTTTGACAATATAAAGAAAGAGGGGAGTCTTGGGGAAGACATATATCTGGGACATCACTTTCCCGCTTTAGTTAAAAGCCATAAAGAGGGGGAACTGCTTCTCTTCTCTTCCGCCTTTATAGCATTTAACGTCTGAGGAAATATTTCTGTCAACGGCGTGTTAAAATAGCTTTTAAAATTCGTCCTGCATTTAGAGTGGCGTAAGCAACTAAGGCTCTCTGTGCAGCGGCGTTAACTCGAAGTGAAATCAGAACGGCGCCTTCTTCTTCTGCTACAAAGGAAGCAATTCGATAAATACGGTGAAAAGTGCGTAAGCAAAACTCGAACGCATTGTTGTGAAACTAATCGTATTTTCTGTTCTGTCCAGTAAAGCAGTTATTTCTAGAGATGACAGATCGTAGGTTCGAATCCTGGCTTCGATATATGGCAAGTTTTCTTTACAACGTAGGCTGCACCGTGGGATTCCTGTGACATTTTCACATCATTAATGCTATGCAGAAACATGTTTAATATTGATGATAGAGCATTTAGGATGGTGGTCCTTGGTAAATCGAGAAGGTGTGCAGTACTAAATCGAGCGCGCTCGCCATTCAATATGGGCAATTGTTTGCTTCTTGACGTACCACCGGACGAGACGTGCTCTATGCGGCCTTGCATTATCCAATGACGATAACGTAGAACAACGTCCTTTCTCCTAATAACTGGCATTATCCGCCTGTAAAACGAAATATGAGGCAATTAAGCCTGCGCAGGTTCGAACAAAGGGGTCCAGTCAATCGTTTCCATAGAGTTGAGTAGTGAAAGTCCTCTGCGGAAGCACATGCAGATCCGTAAGTCCTCTTAGCGATATGCTGATCCAGACCAGGACACTGAATCTACCATATGTGTTCCTTTTACTGACATGGGAGGGATGAAAACGAGTTTCTGAATCTCTCCAAATGTACACTCGTCGAAAGTCACTCTGTAATGAAAATCGGGCTCATCAGTAAAGTATACTGATCTTCACTGATCTTGCTCTCAATGGACGTGCATCTGTGCCCAAGTCAAATGCTCTAGCTTGTGGCGGGAGGTTATTGGCACGCATAATGCCGGTCGTCAGGCACAAAGGCCGACCTCGTGTGTACTGCGACGTACTGTGGAGACTGTAGCAGCAGCAAGCACAGACCTCAGGTGAGCAGCCGTACTTGTTCGGGACCAACACACATATTGGCCACACATATTAGTCATCTGATATTGTTGTTGCTCTTAGCCTACCTAGGCAGAATGTTCTTGAAGCTGATTGCGTTTATTAGCGATTGCTGCCAAAAGCGACTGATCACAGAACGATAGACCTTCAGCCAATCGGCAACTTCCGCCTGCATTTGGCTTGCTTTGAGTCTTCCTGTCACGCGATCCGGCAATTCTATAGGTAAATGCTGTCTCAATGTCATGTTCGCACGATGCCTCTTTGGGATTCTTGCTGTCTACCTTTCCGAAATAACTACTGATTACTAGTATAACATCTGCACTTAAGCAGTAGCATATTGTCATAAATCGATGTCAGCACCACGCGTTTCCATGCCTGCATTTCTTAGTAACATATACCAAATTGGCTCATTTTGAACGACTTTCAGAAAATATATTGCGTATTGTCACTTTGTTGCTTAATTTATGGAAGGCATTGTATGTACAAGTACAAGGTTCGAAAACATCGAACAACACAGGACAACTATTAAACTGAAACCTAATGTTCCACAATGTGACAATGTGGTTGCTGGGACACTCTAAGATGTAGCAGAACCTTCGGTACATTGGAAATTGCAATGGAAATGTTTTGCTTACCTTCTATAGGACGGAATGGATCAAGTGACCAATCATAATGCAATGTAAGATAAAGAAAAGTAATCAGTTATATTCTATGGGACGGAATGGATCAAGTGACCAATCATAATGCAATGTAAGATAAAGAAAAGTAATCAGTTATATTCTATGGGACGGAATGGATCAAGTGACCAATCATAATGCAATGTAAGATAAAGAAAAGTGATCAGAGATCTCTTTTTGGGGATAAAATCAGGGCATGTTTAAGTAACTCAAAAGTGTTCCGGATTAAAAAGTAAGCCCCCAAGGCAAAAAAAAGAAAAGAAAAATGATAGGGTGGGGGAGATGAAAAAAACGAGCGGAGTGGGGATAAGAAAAAGAAATCAGAAGTCTGTGGGCCAGGATATCGAAAATGGCAAAAGTTACATAACACTATAAGAATCAAGGGCCTACGACGTGTTAGCCGTCATCTCAGATGAACACCGACTAGCCTGATTGGTTGTCGGCATCATATGTCCGTCAAGATAGACTTACATGTAATGAAGGCTCTGATCGGGCCGAAAAGACGAATGTGAAAGAGCACAGATCGTTAGCAAAATTGCTCAAACAGCGTTTTATCCGCGTTGTTGTAGCAACAGTTGCATTCAGCAATGAACATCCTCAGCTTCATATCATCTTGTTGTTTCACGAACTATTGGCGAGCAGTTCAGAGAAATGTCAAGATGATGCTAAGAAATGCCTTTGACTAGGGAAGCGGCGTCATTCGTTCCTCAGTTGTAGTGATTTGTCCAAGTATCGTGGACAAGCACGGAATGGCAGCCTCTCATCTTTAAGAAATTAATTTCGATTTGGTCTTAGGGAAAATGATTACTGCATTCGCGTTTGGCCTACCGCTTCTATTGTCACTATACTATTACGCATCACCCTCTGAAGTACCACAACCGTATTGGTAGCTGAAGTAGGATGTTTCCTATGCAATACATTGTGATGTCCACGCCCAAAATATTTTAAAATAAGCTACCCAGAGTTACCCCGTTGGCGTAGCTTTCTTTACCGGTAAAGCTGTTCCTCCGGAGCTGACAGATCCGTAGGTTCGAATGCAAGCGTCGACTACTTTTCTTTACAAATGGCGCCAGAACCGGACCTCACACTAGTGTCCAAGGGCCCAACTGTTAGATATACCACTCGGTGTCATCTCGTTACTCTGACCTCTCTTTCAAGTGGGGAAGTGTAATGTTCATCCACAAAATAATGTGTAGTATTTAGTTTCTTTTTATTGCATGTTTAATCACAAATTTTATCGATGACTGAACAATTTCGTGCTGCTAAAAAAGAAGCAAAACAAAAAAAAAATTACTTTGTGCGGTAATTGTACAAACTAGCTGATAGCTAGTTTAACAGTTAACAGATTAACAAAGCCTGTTTTGATACTATAGCAGTTAAGCAGCTGAAATACAAAAAGCCAGCATAACGAAATTAATTTAACCCAAGTATTGTTAACAAGAAAATATATTGTTAAAAATCGTCAGATTTCACGTTTGGCTCTCGTAATAGCAAAACGTCTTGAACTATCGGCTATCCACGGTTAATTAAAGTTCTCAATATACCGAACTCGCATATTTTTCTTAGGCCGTGTGTTTAAAATGCTCCTGGATGACGTGACGGTCCAGGAATCTTTGTGAAAACATGATTGCGTCTTAGATACCTGTAAAACTATTTGCGATGAAAGAAAAAAAAAACATGCTTTATTACTAAGGAGTTATGAGGAACGCCGCCATTTTACTGAAAAGCAAATGAAAATTCCTCAAAAAAAGACAAATACAAATACAAATAGAAATATAAAAGTCGGCAACAGGCAAAAGCCTACCACGGCCGAACGCGTCAAAAATCGAAAAATCCGCGGAGAACACCCCCGCCGTCCAAATTAGGGAACAGAGTTCCCTCGTCAAATATACATAGACGCATGCTCCTTCTGACGCATGCCCCTTGCACAGCAAGAAATTGCCTGAAATAAAGTTAAGTGGGATTGACCAGGGTCAAAATACATTGTAAACACAAGTCAGTCACTGGTCCTTATCACGAAGGCTCACTATATTTCAAATGCCAACTACGGCTTTCACCAGGCGAATGAGCTGGGAGGTGCGAAACAGTGGTTTATATACTATGGTTGTGGAGAATTCCGAGGGAAACCGATATGGCTAAACACGGAATTTTCTGTGGGGAAATCCGTAGAGGATACTGTTCATTGTTGCTGTTACGTACTCGAGCGAGAAGATGACACGAGCTAGAGAATTTATTAATTTTCATTTTGTATGATTCTCACCATTCCATAAACAGTCATCTGCTTCCGTTAGGGATATTTTTACAGATGACTTCATGGTATTCGAAATCCGATTCGTGTCCTACAGTCACTGCATGTTCTGAAAGTTGATGTGGAGATGAGGTGTTGCTGTAAGGGAGCAATTTTTAACTTGCATTACCATACCACTAGCAGTCGCGACTGCTCTAGATCGTTTGCGGGAGGATGAGACCTTGCATCAAAGGACTAAATTGAGTGCAGGGGAAATCTGCGAGTTACTTGAGATTTATCTGAGTGAAACTGTTTTCACTTTCGAAGGCACTATTTATCGAGAGCATGAAGGCAGGGCCATGGGTTCTCGTGTTTAAGGCATGGTCGCCAACTTGTGCATGGAGGCATTCGAGTGGGAAGTTCTAAGTTGCGATAAGTTCAGTCTGAAAACATGGAAACGGTACGTTGATGATATCAGCGTGGTCCTACCGTCTAATACCCTGTTGGGTTTGTACAACTTCTTGAGCAGTTTGAATTCCAGCATCCAATGCATCTTGGAAACTGAGAACAATGACTGTCTACCATTCTTAGTTGACTGTGTCAGACGAGGAAGCCACGGATATCTCACGACATCTGTTTACCGTAAACCAAACCATTGAGCCAAGTACTTGGATTTCAGGTCACACCATCCTGTCGTAAAACGCTCATATCATCGTGCAACAACACATTGCAATAATGACGAGTTTGCAAAACAAGAGGTCTAATAGTATTGGACCTTGAAGCAGGTGCTTACCCTAAACGGCTCATTGTAAGGAATTGTTGCGCTTCAGATTACGCTGAGTCTTGCAGCGTGGAGATGAAAGTGCAGACTAAAGTTGCCCCGCCGTATGTTGAGTGCGCGTCGGAAACGATATCGCGAATACTTCGGGTGGAATAGTTAAGATCCTTTACAAACCATATTTCATGGTTTGGGACACGGTCGTGCACGTGAAAGAGACGATTCATCGTAGTGAATCTTTGGCAGTTGTCTACCGCATTCCCTGTAAATATTGCGACAAGGTGTGCATTGGGAAAACTAAAATATCGATCTGGGTAAGCCTTAAAGAAAACGCTCTAGATGCGCAACAAAAAACAATTCAAGTTCTCAATTTGTAGAACACGCAGTGCTGTAACTGCAGGGCACTAATTATTTTCGAATCCCATGAGGTCATCTATAACGGATCTCTATTAAAACCAGTCGATTGTTCTTGGAATCGTGGGAATCATACAAAGTGAAAAGAGAGCAGTAAATAGAATGCAATCAGCTCTCGAGCTCTTACCATCGTCTCACTCGAACACGTAACACCAACGACGAATAACATCGTCGATGGAATTTACCCACAGAAACTTTTTAGTGTTCAGCCACTTGGGTTTCCCCCTGAGTTCACCACAACCATACTAGATAAAACACTGCTCCACAACTCCCAGCTAATTCCCTGATGAAGACCGTATTTGATGTTCGAAATATCGCGAATCTTCTTTGTAAGGACCAATAACGGGTTTATTCTTAAGAATTAGGCAGAACCAGTAGTTTTTAAAACTCTGATAGAATTTGGATCTAAATAGACCCAATTCTTTCAGTATAGTGGTTTATCTTTATATTGCGCTGCAGTATTTGACGTCTGAAAACGGACAGAGCTGGTTGTTCGTATTTTGCTCTTCTCATTGAGTACCAAACAAAATGATTTACTGTTAGTCTGTTTTAAAGCGGTTTCCAGTTGATTTGGCACTTCGGACCAAACTTTTAAAGAACCTTGAAAATTACCTTTTATTCTGCTTTTATTCTTCTTATTTATGAGTCCACAAGAAACTTAAACTTTCCGTCCAAGTATACAGCTCTCGGTATCTTCTTGTTACTAAATGTACTGAGCTGTCTTTCTCTCTCTCTCTCTTGTGCTTGCCTTTTTATGATTTTTCGTGATCATTGGTAACTAAATTGCTAAATTTGAGAAAAATTAATTAGTGTCCTTAGTTATTTATTTACAGGCAGGTTATTGTTTTCGTGTGTGCTTTACTGCGTGTTATTATACTAATGGTTATAAGAAGTGGCTGTTTAAATTGCAATGTACAGGGGGCATGAAAAATATCAGAAGTCACTTCCCGTACTCTCAGGCGTGTTCAGTACTGCCTTATAGCTTGAGCTGGCTCGGGTCGCAGGTTACAAGAGAATTTCATTTCAGGTAGAGGGAACTTACTCCCTCTCTGCTCAATCAACTCTCGGCTATCATGCGTATTCTTATTCGACATCCTTTTCTGTTATGTATGTTACGTATGTACATAAACTTTAATTCAAGAAGACAAATCAAAATATAATTTAAGTGAAAGAGGTTAAATATACTTGGAAAGTTCAGTCTTTCAAAAATTCACTTTGCAAAAACTCGTTCACATGCTAAACTATGCTACTGGTCACAAATTTACACCCACGCATCCAAAATTCAAACCATCCATAATATAAGATGTTTCGACCAGTCAAACAGAAGATTGTCTGATTACCTCCCGGTGGGGCGTCACATCCTTTGAACAAAGACGAAAATTACGTCACAGTTTGAAAGACCGGCCTCTTCCGGGCTAGTCAACGACACATCAGACTCCGAGTTGTTCAGGGCTGAGGCCCGACCTTCCAAAGATTCCATAAAGGAACTTTTACCAACTGA
>JJRW01S0004976.1:46719-57418 GCA_001188405.1 Loxosceles reclusa | reverse complement strand
ACGTATCTCAGTGCATCTCAGTTGTGATATGACAGAGACTACACACAACCAAAAGTATGTAGGCCTCGAATGAAACCCCTTTTGAAACTGTTATCGACGCCTCTCCCAGGAATCTCTTCAGATTCACATTAATTCTGAAAGAGAAATAAATCGAAAGACGGGTTTCCCTAGGTGAGAGAAAGCAAATATCTGCTCATCTGATGCTTTGGGTCCTTCCATTTTACTGATTAGTTCCGTGACATACTTGAATTTTACATCATTAGCATAAAACTTTGAGATACATATGCCTTGCAATTTGCATACTTATAGAACGACATTTTCTTGATGCTGAGTTTTTTTGTTGGGCAGTTCACGTTTAATACATACAGCGTGCACGTTATGCGTTGAGGGAATAATTATTATATCAAAGCAAGGTCTTTGGATTTTAGAAATTCAAAATAATGACTCTATGGAACCCCGCCTAACGTTTACATCTGTCGGTCGAAGGCACGGTGGAAGTTTTGAAGTGATACCGCTTGCAGTGTCTTTGTTTAGCCACGTAGATGAACATGGATTTGATAATGGTACTCTCAACGCCCATGTATACGCAGACATTCTCAAGAAGAACTGTACACCGACTAATCAAAAGCAACATATAAATGTACCAAAATGCATATTCCAAAATCATTCCACTCGGTATAAGGAAACCAAATTGGTAAATATAACATGCATGATCAAAATATGTCAATTACATTGCTTAATGTTTTAAAATTGTTGATTGTTATTCCCAATTACACTTTAATAAGTGTGAGGTTCACCGCACAACAACCATACGTAATAATCTTCCCCTTGCAGCCATCGTCATAGATCAATTGGTAGAGCGTTCATTGCGGAACTGAGACATTCCGGTTCGAATCCCGGTGACGACAAAGGGCGAGCGGCTTGTTACATGTGTCAAAAAATGTAAAAGGAAAATCTGCAAATTGAGTTTCGTGATATGCGGCTTATAAACCACCACCCTGCATTGATATCCGAATGCATGAAAACATTATTGATGCAGACTGAAGTACCACTGTTACTCTATAATTCTTTCCGAATCTTCTCGGCCGAGGTTCGACGTTTTTTCTGGCAATCCATTGTAACATGTGCCGTTTTCTATCCGTCAAATGCATTTGTCTACCTGGAAGGTTCTTGAAATAGTAATACCACAATGTCAGCACTTGCTGATTGCTTCGTCCACTGCTGATTACGGATATTCCAACTCAGCACTAATCACACAGGGTATTCGCAAAAATTTCAACAAAATTTGCGCGGTCTGTGCTAGCCGGGCCTCATATGAGACCTTTCATGGACCTTGTAGTGTTCATTATATAGTTGAAACAATATTGTATTATGTACATTGTAGCCACATATTTTGTTTTTACGATGTAAGCTTTAGACAAATAAATTGTTATTATTATTATTAAAAAAATAAGAGGGGCGATAGTACTCATCAAGGCGAACGGTATTTGTAGTGCAACCCAGTGCCGCATCGTATTCAGAGCGTCAGAAATGAGTAAAGTGAAATGTCTACGTTCAACTTTCAACAGTTAAAACAAGAGAATGAATTAAATCATACGTTGCATAACTCAATGCAGATCAAAGAAAAAAAATATAGATGCTCAAAATGGCGTCCAAGAGGTGCTTTTGCGCTGTTGACAACGGCGAATGAAAGACCTGTACACACAATCTCGAAAACTCCCACTGACGTGTTTATCCTGTCCGCTGCAAGTACGGTGAGCGGGACAGCTTGTAACATACGGAGATGCACTTGCTCCAGAGCCATATGGTACGCTGCGCCGATCAACAGTTAGGCACCTACCAGGCAATCACGCAGGAATTCTTAACGGGGGAGCGACCAACACACTGCGCTAGACTAATATATAGGCGATGACGACGTATTAATGGCGCAGTTTTATTTAATTTTTGCAATTTACTGAGGTTTCGCCAAGAAGTTTTCTCTTGGATTACTCAGAAAAAGCTGGTATCCTATGGAACTCTCGTATCTGCGGGCTTCCGTAGGTACGAGCTTTCTCTGAGGAAGATAAGAGAAAACTTCTTGGCGAAACTTCAGTAAGTTGCAACAAATAAATATAACTGCGCAATTAATACGTCGTCATCGCCTATATCTTAATCACCCCGGAAGCCTGCCCAGATGTTCACGGCAAATTTCTGCTGGTGTTCACGAGGATCACTTACGCTTTGTGTTCTTCAGTCCGTTTTTCAGTTAGGTGTTAGAAAAGCCTAACTGATAAACGCTTTTCTAACACTGAATGGAATGCGGACCTATGTTCCATTATAAATATTGTTCGTGTTGATGGGTACTATCACTCCTTTTATTTTGTTGAAAGAGTTTAGAAATACTCGGGATATACATGATGTCTTTCGACATGGAAAATTGCTCTACTGGAGATAAATACACCCAACACAGTGGCGTGTAAACAGGCTAAAAAAGTAAAAAACAGAAAGAATGTGACGGAATAGTAATATTAGAAAAATAGATATAATCGTGATTTTCATTTTAAAATCGTGATTTTCAGCTTGAAATCGGCTTTATTATCGGACAAAGTAAGCAACATTAATGGAAATCTAACAAACACACACACACTGGAAGTAACAATTACCAACATATAAGCGCCAACATAATTCGTCAAAAGTAACCAGATATCTTAACCTGTTGTATTCAAGTATTTTAGTAGATCCACGATAAAACCACTTAGTATTTAAGAACAAATAGGGGGTTAGTCGAATATAAATAACCCAAAAGTTAGCTCGAACACATGTAGAAACTGAAATAAAAACCGAATAGTAACAAACGCAGCACAATTTCGTCACAAAAGTTTAAAAAAACAAAGAAACACGCGAATGCAAAGTCGCCGCAGTCTTATTGTTCTCCCAGTGTCTTTTGGAGCCTTTTGTAATCCAAATACTTTATAGATCTCAACCGAGTGAAAATGTATCTCCGCATCAAAAATTGTCGAAAGACTCTCTTTTGCGTTTCTCTGGGAAATGGACACATTAGAAGCTTTGGCCATCCATTTCCAAAAGAATTTTCTAATCAATAAACACACCTCAAAATCTCTCTCCCCACCGCAATTGCTTAATTCATACTCTTAATCACAAGACCAATCTTCCTTCCGCCGCACCAGATGGCGTGACCGGAGCTACCACCCAATTACATCAACTTCTTCTGCGACACGAAAGAGAGCATTTTGACCAAAACAGGAACAACCGTGAATCGTTACACACTACCAGACATATATCTGACGAGGGCAATCGACCGTAATTGCCGAAACTGGCCACCATTCTGATTATACATATTATGCAGTTACAAGACGGTGATAAGAACTTTTCATCGAGCGCATCTATACCTGCACAAGAGCAGTTAGGACTATTGTTTCACATTCAAGAATAACTGGAATGCTCGGATGTTTGTTTGTGAAGGAGGCTTTATCGAATCTTGAAAATGAATATTTTACCTGCTCATTTGTTGCATGTGACTTACGTAGGAGAAACTTAAAAGTACGTATAATGCATATGCATAATATATTGCCATTGAAACATTACAACCTTAGCCAAAACAACTCCTTTGTATTTCTGTGCCTTCTTCTTTTTTTTCTCTATCTCTCCATCTCTACCAGTCTTTAACTCTCTTTCTCTTTTTCTGAAAAGTGAACAAACACTAGTGGCTGTGAAAACGCATTTTGAAGAAGGTTGGGAGGACTACAATTTTGAAAGAAGAAAAGTCCTTTTATGAAATTCTTACAGTTGTGTTGGTAGTATTCGTAGGCTAAGCCATCCATTGTTCTCCTCAAGAGAAATGCCAAGACGTTTTTTCCTTTTCTTTATGTTCTGCCTGCTTCTCTTCAAACATCGTCTAAAATAAGAAGAGGTGCATCTTGTCAACAAGCTGCTATAAAAGATCAAGGACAAAGATTCCCCACAGGACAAACCTTATACATATGCACAGCATGGCTTCATACTACTCCACGAAGTTTTTCGTTGTATATTCTGCTCTCAGAGAAACGTCTCTATGCAAAATATTTTGGTACTTCCTCATATATCTTGAATATGAGCTTGTCTTATTTTTTTGGATTCAAGTATTTTGTTTCTGAACGTGATTGTGCATATTATTTCTATCAACGCATTATCCATACTGCAAATTTATAAACATACGTAGTGAATAATGTGATCAAAGTTCAATAACTTGAAATTATAACTGCCATAATATGAAATTATGTTCTTATATTGCAGCTCTCGGTTAAATACAGTTATTGATGTACATTTTTAAGTGCATACGCAAAGTTTATACAAGCCATTCTGCTCCATTGCTTTGGTCTATCTCGTCGGACGTTGCATGATAACATCAGTTCAAAACGTTTGCTCTTTGCTAGCAAAAACCGTTCCAAGTGCATTTTTATATTTAATCTGTTACACCTAAACCCTTTACCGTGAATATATCTTTTTAATTAAAGAAGAAAGATACATAATAATCACAAGGAGCAACATGCGAAAGGTACGAATTATGAAGTAGAAATCCCAGTGGAATGTTAGCACTTTCTTTCAAAAGGGACCTACCTTTATCATGGTGGAAAACGACGTACGTTCCTTAATTCTGCCATTTTGCTATACCTACTTCCTTCAATTTGCCGAATTGGAATAGATATTTTGTGGAATTAATAGTTTTTCTTTGTGGAAGTAGTTAATAATAAGGGAAATTATTTCAATCAGTTGTAAGACAGGTTAATTTTACACTGCTTATAGATGGAACTCTCTTTTTGAACCTGTTTGACAGACATTCTTTCCTCTGGTGTTGTTGTCAGGAATGGTCTGCCTGCTATGTTTATTGGTCCGGTACTTTTCCGTATTGCCCAGAAATACAATCTAGATTGTCGTCTTTGACCTGGAATAGCCTGGAGAGGGATATTCGCAATTTGGCTATCTAACTTTTAGTCTGGGCGAAAGCAATGCCCAACCCTGAGGGAGGTCTGTCAAAGCGGCTCGAACCCGTAGATACGACAGATAGTAATCTGAGTAATCTCTTCGTAATCTTTTCGGGCGTTTCGTTGGGCTTACATTTACCAGGCCCGAACTCTGCGGCTGCATTTATCATGTACGGCTGTTGTAGGAGGGAGGAAAGCCTCCCCATGAAGAGGACTCTGATGCCGGACCGTAGATGATTCGGTTTGACTTTGTCGTTGAATATTCAATACCATCGGTTGCAGACTGGGCCTTGCTACACTTAAAGGCTTCTGATCTCTGAACCAAGAGTGTTTACGGTTAACATTCTCATAGAGTAACGAACGAAAAAATCATCTACTGATAACAAGATTTCTGGGTTCACGTGCAATGTGTTCAACTTCTGGCCGACGTTTCGATTTGGTTTCACATATCCTCACTAGGGTACTACTGCTAGAGGAATGATAGGCTTGTTCTTGTGTCTATCTTATGTACTTAAATTTTAGAAGCAACGCAAGACCTGCTTTTCTCCCGATATTCTGTAATTACTCTGGGCTGATAAAATGCCTTTAATATTAAACACAAATGATTTTTTATTACCTTGTGCAGCGGAAATAATCATATACACTATTTCTACACACGCTGCTGTACGGCATAATGCCTTTGGAGAACCAACTATTCCCTCTTTAAGTGTCAGAATGACAAGGTTCTGTACAGAAAAGAGAAAAACCAGCCCCAATCCCAGCCGCTATTCATGTTTTTCTGTCTCTGTCCTTAACCTGGTCATACTGATACTTAAAGAGAGGACAGTTGGTTCTCCAGAATCATTATTCCGTACAGCAGCGCGTACAGAAATAATATATGTGTTTCATATTCTCGAAAGTTTCAAGCTATCCTCGGTATTAAAATTCAGTATTTCAATCGTCTTTTGATACATTCTCTGGTTGCTTTATCAGATCGTTTCAATATGGAACCTTCTCCAGTCTAATGTTGTCTTATTGTTATTGCGTACCCCGCCACAGTTCCCTTTACTGGCTAAGAGGGTCGTGCATCTCTGTTGTGTTCTTTCAGATGTGTAGTCACACTCCTTCCCGCTTGACCGATGTTATCCTCGCCACATTAGCATGGCATTTTGTACACTCTCGGATTTTCAAACACATCTTTATATTTTGCCGATTTTCTGGTTTTAATTTTTTGGGAGGAATAAACACTGTTTTCGTATTTTCTCAGCATTTTGGCAAACTGATCTGTCACATTGTGCACCTATGGAAGAAATGTTGTTTTCTCTTCTTCTTTGTTTCGTTCCTTGGTCTCTTGCTTAGTTGCTCTTTATGATCAAAAGATTCTCACTGTACCTGTTCGTTCTGAAACCTGTCTTTAGTATTTTCAATTCTTCTTCAAATTCTGCGGCTTCATATGTTTTCTGTGATAGGCATACAAATGTTTTTGGCATACCTTGTTTGTTATTCAGATGGTGGTTCGAGTGTATGTTAAGGAATTGATTGGTGTGTGTGTTCTTTTTTTGATAAGCACTGTGTCCGAGGCTGCCATTTGATCTTCTCTCAACAAAAACATGCAAAAAATGGTAGCTCTCCGTCTACTTCCATTTCCATAATGAACATAATGTTTGAGTTCACGCTATATAAAAACTTCAAAAATACTTATAACTGTTTTTTTCCATACTGCCAGACAATGAAGGCATCGGGAGAAACCCAGGTTCTGGGTATTTCCTAAACTTCAAGTATTTATAAGGTCGACACAAGGAGAAGGCTGTCATTCTTCGAGCAGTGGGCCCTAAAAAGAATTTGTGAAATCACATCAAAACGTCGGTCAGTTGTTGACCATATGACACGGCAAGTGAACATAGAAATCTTCTCATCCGACGATTCTTATAGATGATTCAAGGCTCATCCGCAGTAATAAATCTCTACAAAAAAGGTTCTTTCGCGTTTCGCTGAAGAATCTAATTATACTTAGAAAGAAGATTAGATAGATTGCTCTCGGACAACTTATGTGAAACCCAAACTTCAGAGCGATTGACATCGTCGAGGTTTATGTTATGATTGTGTATCGCTGTTCGATGAATGTTTAAAGTATCCGCAATATCAAGAAGAGTATATCCATGATTTTCATCAACAATGGTCTTAATCAGGTCTGTATTTGTATAGATCTCTAATAGATTTCATCTTCCAGATTAAAATTAGCAGCTTTGAATCGTCTAAACCAAGAGCGAACTGTTTGAACACTTATAGAACCATTCCCACAAACGGTGCAATTCTCGCTGGCAGTATCGTTAACACTGTGTTCTTTACAAACTATGCAGCATTACATGTCGCAAATGCTTCCTTTGATTTTCCATACTTAAAGGGCTTGCAAACTTTTCAATGCAAACGAAACGAGACCTACGACAGCTAGACGACTGCTGAAAAGGATGATATTGACGTTTGAGCGACATAGTTGTATGTTTCTTTAAACGCTGCCAGATAAAGCAACTGCGTGCAGGTCACGGAAGGAACTTTAGAGAAAACCTACAATTTGATGCATTGCAACTCTTTGAGGGGTGAGTAGACATATTGCTCATTTAAAGAAAGAAGTTTTGGTTAATAAACATGAGTCTTGATATTGCTCCACAAACAATAGTCAGGGTGATATACAGGTTCATTTCAAAATGATCATCGAATTTACGTTTAGTATATTTAAAAAAGTGTTACAAATATTGTAATGTCCACGAGAAAGGATTTAGCCATAAGCTACCCAGTTACCCCGTCAAAGGTAGAGATTTTAGCGAGTTTGAAAATGGTGGGGAGATAGGAAGGCGGAGTTTTTAATTTCTTCAACGGCGACACTTGAAGTTTTCACGAGAAAGAGTCATCGCTACTGTATATCAAGATTTCAGAAGTAATCGGGGTTCAAATGGACGGGAACGTACAGTAAATAAACGGAAAGAGCGCCGACTACGCGAATCTTTACGACCAATCGTTGAGTTACTCTGCTGCAAACAACGTCACAAAGTAACAAGGGTGCATCCATCAACATGTGTTCAAGGACCATTCGTCGGACTATGAGAGATTGGGGAATCCACAGCCGAATACCGGTTCGTGTCCCGATAATAATGACGCTGCATCGCAAAAGGCGACTGACGTTTGTAAAGGCTCTCAGAAGGAAGAATGTGTAGGAGTAGAAAAGCCTCATGTGATTTGATTGGTCGTGTTTCACCCTCTAGCGTGAAAATCAGGAACGCTCCTCCATAGCCAAATCAGAGTAATACGGGTAGTGGAATTGGTGTTTCTGTTTGAGGGGCTTTCACCTGGACCGAAATGAGTTCCCTGGTGCCTCTAGATCAACGGCTTACAAACGCGGCCAGCAGGAGATTTCCGAGCGGCCATCTCTGAAGGTTTTAGTTTCGACTCATCGTTACTTATAATCATATTTTTGCAATGCAAAGAATAATAGATATATGTAACGTTACAGTCATACAATTCACAGTTGATTTTGGAAGAGGTCCCTCATCAACCAGTGCAGCTACGGTGGCCGCAACCTCTCGTCATCAGAAAATTATTCTTAAGAACCCCTGCACTAGAGACGTTCATCAATGGTTCTATACACAACTCCCCTCAGATTATCTGTAACCTTTTGTTGCGTTTTTCTTTCCAAACCACACCATCTTCCACCAGCACAAGGCTCCATTTCATAAATGACGGCAATTGATCGAATGTTGGAGGAGAACAGAAAGGACATCTCCACACTATCATGGCCCCACTAGCGCACTGGACATGGACTGGCAATTGTAATGTCCACCCACAAATGTCTTTTATATAAGCTACCCAGTTACCCTGTAGGCGTAGCTTAACCTGTAAAGCGGTTTCTCCGGAGTTGAACGTTCTTCGTTCGAATCCTGTCGTTCACAACTTTTCCTAACAAAATAGCGCCCGAACTTAGCGACTCACAATAGTGGCCAAGGGACGAAATGTTAGGTCCACCACTCGAGGACAGGTCAATACCCTGACCTCTCTATCTCTCTTTCAAGTGGAGAAGGATGTAATGCCCATCCACATAGGACTTCAATATAAGCTACCCTGTTACATCTTCGGCGTAGCTTAAATAGTAAAGGGGTTTTCTCCGGAGAGAATCGTTCCAGGTCGTATCTCGACGTCGGCAATATTTCCTTACAAATGGCGCCCAAACAAGGACTCACACCAGCGGCTAAGGACATAATCGTTAGGTCCTTTGCCACTAGTGTGAGTCCCTGTTCGAACGTCCGTTTGTAAAGAGAAGCTGTCCACGCTGGAATTCGAACTTGGAACGTTTAGTTCCTAAGTAACCGATTTTACCGATTAAGCTACGCCAACGTTATATTGGAAGTTTATTTTTTAAGTATTATTTGGGTGGACACTACAGCATTAATACTTAGTGTACTGTAGTACCTTATACTCAGTGAACATTGTAAAGAAACTTTGCCTTTTTGTCGACGCCAGAATTCAAACTCCGGATCTGCCATATCCGGAGTGACCGTTTTATCGATTAAGCTACGTCGACAGGTATGTGAGTAGTTTATTTTGAAGTCTTTTGTGAGGAGAACCTTACAGCATCAGCTTTATTAGTATGTCAAAATAGAGATTACATACGTCAAATTAAATCATTAATGCTATTCGTGTTATTACGTGTTAACTTATATTAGTCTTAGAACACTAGTGAAGAGCCAAGTGGTTTACGCATATATAGCATCTCTGAGTGCTTACGACAGCTGTAAGACCTGGAAAAATTTCTTCTCAATTCTACTAAGATGTCAGTCCGGTATAGTTTTGTTTTTAACTAAACACATGCTGAGCTCGCATGTGCTAAATTATTTCGTAATTTGAGACAGCTCGAAATGTGGGACAACCTAAAAAATAAAAACCTGGATCAAACTGTGAAGAAGAACGTTCAGATAACTATTTGATTCGTGGCCCTTGTATACTGGTTAGCGCATTCAGGTACCAACCGAAAGATCAAAATTCATTCTTTGAGGGGCCAGAAAAACATGTGAAAACTTTGACAGTGTACTACAGCTATAAGACCTGGAGAAATGCTTTCTCACAGATAGTTTATAACTGCAATATCAACTATCTATCAGCAGACTAGACTAAAACAACTTATTCATCACAGCTCTCTAATGTAATGACAAGATATATGTATCTGTTAGGATTTTAGATACCTCTGTCAACGTAATGTATTTCTTTTATTGACATTAATTATTAAAAATAGTGCAATTTAAGTACTAAGAAAAATTAAAGTATGTGAAACAATGAGTTAGCAAGTTGTCACCGTAATAAAAGTAATGCATAAAATTAGCAGAGGTTTCATGATTCTGGACGAGGAATGACTCTTAGATCAGTTACAGACTCCGAAACATACTTGATTATTTGATTTACTCAGTATATAACAGCACTACGATATCGATTATACTCGAAGTGAGTGAGTAAGCACTCAAATATAAATTTAGGCATGTGTTGACATTAGCATTCAAACTTCTCTCTCACTATGTTCTTACAAAATCTGCCAAAATACGTTTTTTTGTGTGCAATAAGTAATATTTTAAATATAAGCGCAAAATGAAAAATGCATATTCGGACGTGAAGTCACCGTGTTACGTCAGTTCGTCAGTTCAAATACACGGGAATAATCTATTCAAGGATACACGTCTGAAAACGAATGCACGAGGCGTTATTGACAAGTTTGTCTG
>JJRW01S0004969.1:22422-34173 GCA_001188405.1 Loxosceles reclusa | reverse complement strand
AATAGATGTTTGCAAACACTGATAGTGTTCAAGATAAATTCTCAGAGTCTCATGCTTTACCACTGAGCCGAGGCAAATAAGATGTACAAGTACCTCATGTACCTCACAGTATGTCAGACTCTCATATTAATTCTCTCTCTTTCATTCCCGTGCTTCGCCATTTTTAAGTTGCAATGTTTAATATTTTTATTGACCTGGACATACAAATTTGTATTTCTGATCAACAAGTATTCCCATTCAATATTCAACTCCTTTTATTAATGTTTTTCCTCTAACACTATAAGATTAGTTTTATTTATTCTGTTTCACTTATTGGTTACCGATCATCAAAGTTGAATTTTACACCTAATAATCACAGCCTATAAATCGTATCAAGATTAAATGATTTGGGCAAAGTGATATCCGTGGGGGGATACCTTCACTGAGTCCTTAAAATACGTGTCTTTTACCTCATGGTTTTGACAGTCAAATCTGGCAGGTTTTTTCACCCATAGGTAACTGAATTAAGAAGGAAAACTATTCAAACAAATCAAGCATAAGATTGAATAGTTCTGTTGTGGATGAACCACCACTGAGTTTTGAAACAAACTTGGAATTATATACGAAAGGAATTGCACAAAAAGTTAACACTTCAGGTGTTAGGGACGCAAGTATTCGGGAGTTCTCAGGGTATGAGCTATACACTATCTCCCAACAAGTAATTAGACACCTGTGATAGAAAAGGAAAACGAAATATATTCACCTTCAGTAGCCGACGAAGCCTCCACGAGCTGTGATTACAGCTGCGACCCTTCGGGTCACACTCTCCGCCAGTCCTTGTACGACGGTTAGCAGTAGTCTCTTCCACTGGGCTTGGAGAAGAAAGGGAAGTTCCTTCACGGACTTCGGACGGCGTGGCACCCCTTAAGTCGACTCTCCAACACGGCCCACAAAGGTTCTTGACAGAGTTAAGGTCCAATTTTTGGGCAGACCAGGCCATTCGATTAACCCCATTGTCACCATACCAAGCCATAGTGGATGTAACAACATGACATCTGGCATTGTCTTCCTGGAAGTAACATGTGTCCACCTGGTAAAATTGTCACAACGTAGGAAGCACATGATCATCCAAAATGGTGCGGTAGGCCTGTGTGTTGAGAGTACCAGGGATTGAGACCAAGGGCCCAGGCCACACCAGGAGAAACACTTCCACAGCATAACGCCATCTCCAGCGAACTTCACTGTGGGCATAATACATTCCGGCAGGAGGCGTTCTCCAGACTGACACCAAATCGAAACAATGCTATCTGAACTGTAGAGGATGAGCCTTGATTCGTCACTCCAGAGAACCTGTTTCCATTGTTCAACGGTCCACTGTCGACGTTTTTTACACCACGTTAGCAGCGCTGTGCTGTTGAACTTGGTGATGGAAGGCTTGTGGCCGGCAGCATGTCCATGAAAATCCAGTAAATGGGCTTCCTTACGAAAGGTATTCATCGAATCAACACTACTGGTTGCCTGTAGAAACTCCTCGCAGATGTGGGGCATCGATTGGGTGCGGTTCTTCCGAGTTTCTCTGGACAGCACCCGTCGGTCTCTAACTCCCAGTTTCGTGGGTCTGCCTAGGGGGGCAATTCCCACAATCACCGCACATCTTTCACTTGCGAATCACATAGGCCACTGTCGACTTTGGGTACTTCAGCTCAGTGGGTACTTTACGTATGGATCGGCCATTTCTGTGATGCCCAACGATTACACCTTTCTCAAAATCAGAGACCTCTGAATTGCATGGCATGTTGCGTGCGACTGATGGCGCTGTTTTTTTCCACATGCTATCAACAGCGATGAGCGTGTCGTGTATCAGGATAGCACCTATCGTCATTTGCAGGGGTATGCAATTTCTTCTAGGTAGATAATATATTGCATGAATGTCATAAATTATATAATATGGCTTCCATGAATTTTAATGTTAGCTTTTTTTGGTGAAACATTGTGTGCTAAATGTAACTTCAGAGAGAGCTTTAAGAGAAAAATAAATGAGAAACTCAGTAGTTGTGTCTAATGACAAGTTCCGTTCTTCCCTGTTTGTTGTGTTTAGCTTTGGATTTAGGTCTTCATGGTTTGAGACTTGGTTATGCCGATGTATTCGGTCTTGGGTCTTGCTCTTGGACGGTCGTTTAAGGTTTTACGTTTCCGTTCCTAATTATTATTATTATTTGTCTTCTGTACGTTTTTTCATCATGTTTAGTTTCTACTTTTAATTGATTCATGTGTTTTAATTAATTTACATGTGGTTCATTGTTTCTTGTGACGGGGGAGCTCTGTTCCCTAATTTGCGTAATGTTGTTGACAACGGAGAAGGTCTCCGAAATTTTTTTGGTCGAAGGTGTATTGGTTTCTTTTTATATGTAGTCTGTTTGTGTGATATTGGTTCCGTTGTTCCTTGTGTATATTTGACGAGGGAACTTTGTTCCCTAGTTTGGACGGCGGGGAGGTTCTCCGCGGTTTTCTCGATTTTTGACGCGGTCGGCCGTGGTGGGCTTTTGCCTGTTGCAGATTTTGATATTTGTACTTGTATTATCTTATCTTACATTATGTCAGCCTATATCACGAATCATGTTGCGAGCATCGGCTGTATATATACAGCGCAAAACATTTTATATGGTATAACACACATATATTTGGGTCGTCAAACGATTGAATTTGAATCCAAGGTATCCGAATACAAGACCTGGGAAAACGCCTAGAAACTTACCACTATGAAATTTAACAACATAAGTTGTCCTGTATACAACTTAAACTGAAGTTGTATAAGCTAATTGCGCTAAATGTTGCGTTCTCTTTACCAGAAATTCCTTATAATTAGCAAATATGGTACTGCTTATTATTCAAGTGAGCTCTTAATATAGACTCTCAAGAATACACTAGAATTAGACATTCTGAATTTCCTAAAATGGGTAATACTTCGTGCGAGTGACTCATTAAGCTCATCAAGCACAAGACACTGCTCCTTAATGCACAAAAACTTCATAATACAAACTCCTAAAACACTCCTTTTCATGCTCCCAAATCATACATCCCAAACTAGATCGAGATCAAATGGTGCATTAGTACTTCCTCAACCACGCAGTAATTTTATACTCCGAAGTATATCATACACAGGACCAATGCTCTGGAACAAACTTGATGAAGATGTAAAGAACCTCCCTTTCAAGATTTTTAAAGAAAAAAAATTTCACACTCTTCTACTTGAAATTTGTAAAAACTGTGCCTAAAAGTTACTTTTTCTACCTATCTGGCTTCAGCCGTTGAGGATTAGTCACCACTTTATTTAGTGTCTGGAATTCAATTAATATAGCCCCTTTTCCATTTGTCTTCGCAACTCTGGAGCACAATTGTGAAATAAGAGGTGCACCTTCACGATCCTTTAGAATTCGGTTGCAGCGTACTTATTCATATTGGCAATTCTTAAGTTATTGTTTCTCCTGTTATATAACTTACTTGTTCTTTTTTCACAAGTTACACAACTTCCTTATTATTGTTTCTCAAGTTATACAACTTACTTAGAGGATTTTCTATTGTGTAATACTAGCCAATGTTAAATTTCTAATATACTTCTGAAGAACATCTGATCTAATGCGTAATAACAATGTATGTAGATAGACAAATCAATGACCAAGTGGTAGCTTCGCAATAGCTTTAGCTACTGCTTTCTATTCTTTTCAAGAAAATAATACAAACTGTGTACTCATACTGTTAACATTTTCGTAAAGTATAAGTGTATTCCTCTTCTTGAATAAAAATAATTCTCTTCGTCCTTATATTTTTTTTTTTACATTTGGCCAAATATACAGGTGTGATGCTTGTCACTTTAACAGCTTTGGTGTGTGTAACAAAAGCCCTTTGAGATGCCAGGACTTCAACATGCATCGTTCAGCTCCGGAGTGACTGATTTCCTAATTAAGCTACGCCGACGAGTATCTGGGCAGCTTATTACTTACGTCTTTTGTGTCTGGGTGGAACGTCACATCCTCCCCATGTTAAGAGAGAGAGATGTCAGAGCACGGGACTGACCTCGAGTGTGGACCTCACCGCAAAATGTCCATATCCATAAGTATGGGTCCATGAGTTTTGGCGCGAATTGTAACAAACCGCGTCTTGCCGATGCGAGGAACCGAACCTAAACCGTTCAGCTCCGGAGTAACCGCTTTCCCAATTTAGCTAAGCCGACGGGTGTTTTTGGCAGCTTATTATCAAAGTCTTTTGTGTGTGGGGGGGGGGAAGAGAACACGTATTAATTGCACGTTTGTCTAGCACCACAAATAATGATCTCAAAGTACTATTTGACTTAATCATTCTATTTTCTTCTTGTAAAACATCAGTGTTGGGCGTAAAACTGAAATATTTGATTCAGTGAACCGTATCGAAACATGGAAAAGCATACTGCTGAAAGTTCAATCACTGGTCGTAAACATGAAAAATCGGGTGATGGAGATGTAGCAATATCAACTAAGGTATCCCGACGTTTTGGCTGTCACCGAGGGCGTTCGTCAGGTGAATGAGAGGAAAGGCGTATGTTCTAATATTTATACTAACAGTTTTGGGAAGCCTGGGTGATGTTGAGAGTTGTCACGACATGTTTATGAACATGCTGTGACGCAACGAGCACCACCAACTCGATTTTGACTCTTTCAAATGGCTCATAAGAACGTCTTCAGAAGAAGCAGTCTTTTGTTTCTAGTCATGGGAGATATACAAAATAAAAGATAAGGCAACATAGAGTTCCAATCAGTTGCCAGGAGAGTACCTTCATCTCACATGAGCAACATCTTCAAGAATCTTAACCAAAAACACATGGTTTCTTCATAGTGTGGGAAGTCCAAACTGAATCCAGGTGTCCCAGACTATGAGTATAAGTATTAACACCTCACGCCTTCTCACTCATTAGCTTCACGAAGACCGCAGGTGACGTCCGAGAGGTGGCGATACCTTGGTTGGTATTGATTCAGCTCTATATCATTTACTCCCTCGTGTTCGCAACCAGTGGTCGAACGTCCAACAGTATGTCTAACCCTGGTCAATCTTTCTTCTTGGACTTACGGGAGCGCGTATTATTATTATTATTATGAATAATATCTAAACAGGTGTAATCGTGAAATACGTACAAACGTTGCTTTGCTCCATTAATATTTCAAATACGGTTATTACTGTTTTAGAAGGAAGTGAAAGCTACGGGGCAAAAGAAGATTATTTTTTTATCTTCAGAAAGCTGAAATGAGGCTGAAATCTTAAATATCGCGAAAGTGGATGCAGTCGTGGTCATACATGCGAACACCCACGAGGGAATCCATTCTCCTCAAATTGTTTTCGAGAACACCATTTTCGTGCAGACGAATGCGTTTCAAATTCAAATGAGTACTGATATTATCGGCCACTCGCAGTTATGAATGCTCTGTTTTGAAACTATGGAGTCTATGCAAACTGTTCTCTGATATGAATATACGAACTCAGCAGATGTTGCTAATGAATAAATCGAAAGCTCCGAGTTAAAATCGTATATTCTTCGCAGTCATGAACGGTTAAGCAACAGATCTATGATTCATAGTCCCTCTGTGTTTCTGCAAATGTGGTCTATATCTCACCATATTAAACTGTTATAACCAACTATAAACTTAAGTTTTAAAATGTCTATGATAAGCGGAACGTGATGCTATTTATTTTAGTTTTATATCATACCAGAATTGCTAGCCTGAGAAAGTGTTTAAAGGAATTCTTTTATCTAAAAATTAGTTTGTGAAAACTCTGATAACATAGTTAGGCTAAAAGTGTTCTGTAGTGTATCATACGTAACTATCAGTAATAACTGAAAATGGGCTTGACCTAAGAATCCGTGGACATTCGACATGTTCTTAAGTGCATTCGAACTTAGTGTTGCCAACAGAAGATGTGTGGCTTATTATTATTATTATTTGAAAATTAAACCGAGAATGTCTACAGCAGAGGGCAGTAAAGTCATATCAGAGAAGGGGACATAATGTGATTAACTATTAGTACAATTAGCATATGAGGTGAGATTTTGTAACAACCCCGTAAGATGCCTACCATTTAAACCAATGCATCGTAACTCAAACTATTAGAGGTCGAAATGTTTTGTAATAGTTTTCACAAGAAAGAAAGAGTTAGGTAAATTAAAGAAAACATCAAAATGACGTCAGGTGCAAGACATCCAGAGAAAGTCAAAAAGGGCTGTCAGACAACTAAAGAGACTAATGATATTAGATGCTCAAAAAGTAAGTAAAAGAGTGTCCAGGCAGAGGAATATATCAGGTGTGATTGGAGGATCTGTGCAGAAAGTCACACGTGGTGCTGCGTGAATATGCTGAACAAGAGTCCATTGCTCATAATTAAAATTTTCAAGGATATAATAGTTTATCAAACCACAAACAACGGCAATTTACTGTAAGATAAGTAAATTTTGACTTAGCTAAATAAAAGTTTAATCTTAATCAAGAACAGAAAAGACTTAAGATTATTTAAATGTAGCACTAAAATGACTTTTGACATCGCATTATCATATTTGCTGGCTAAAACTTAGCGTTTGAAATTTAGTATTTTAAAATTTGAATTTGAATTGCTATTTAGAAGTTTACTTTTGCTGTTTTGTTTCTGCTCCAAGTTCTCTGGTCAGATTTTTTTATGAGAGAAGTCGTCTGAAGACTGATTTAAATAAACGGTCTTGATTTTAACCCTACTTTATTTTTTTTAACAAACTGCTAACATTTACTTGATTTAAAATACTTTGCTTTTGACTTTAAGCTTTGGAGTAAGACATGAGTTCAAAAAGATTGTGCATAACTTCGAATCAAGGAGTGGTCGAAATCCTACTCTTGGAGAAACCGCATATAAAGCATCCCTTGTGGGCTGCTGACATTCATGCCAAATTGAACGGGTTTGAATTACAGTAAGAAGTTATATAAATTCAGCAATTACATTACAGTGGCTGTAAGCTTCCATGATGGACTACCTTAAGATGGATGCCTCATATTTTGGGAAAGTATATTTATTAGATGCGGAATTACAGCATAAGTAAGTTGTGAAAAAAGCATACTACGAGAAAATGAAAGGATGTTGGAAGAAGATGTGTATGGCAGTTCAGTTGGTTTCGTGTTTTACAATGGGCATTATGCCCAACAAGGAAAATGCTCCATAATTCCGTAGGATATACTTCGGAAAATTGAACACGGACGGAATTTGTGCTAGGGGAAAATTGGACGCGGAAAATTGAACGCATGCGAAAATTGAACGCGAGAAAGTAGAATACGGGAAAATTGAACGCGGAAGGAATTTATGCAAGATAATTGGACGAGTGAAAATGCCGCTCCAAAGCAGAGTGAAAAAGCCGCTCCAAAGCAGAGTGAAAAAGCCGCTCCAAAGCAGAATGAAAAAGCCGCTCCAAAGCAGAGTGAAAAAACCGCACTAGCGAAAAAAAAATCCAGAATTCCAGTAGTTAGACGAGACCTACAATATTTCATACTCAATTACCCCCAACATATTGAAAAACACAACGTTACACCGACTAGAACTTATAAAGATGAAGGAAAGTGGATGATCTCGACTTTTCTTGTCCCGCAACCTAAAACCCCGTTTCTCATAAACCCCTCTAGTTTCTAGAGTCATCCACGTTTTGCTGACAGAAGAACATTGTATAATAAAGTTTTATGAGTCAATAAAATGCTTGCCTTCATCACTAGCGTCCATTTCTAATTTTCAGGTGTCCATCGTGTTCCCGAGTCCAGTTTTAGCACGAGTTCAATTTTCCCGCGTTCGGTTTTCGCAAAACCCTCTCATCTGTATAAAAACGCATTTTTTTTACAAATACAAAATAATTCTTCACATTTTACTGTAGATTTATTTACATATACATCTAGTGTTGGAGCTATAGGACATGAATTTGCAACCTGCAGCAAGAAGGTATGTGCACAAGGCATCAAATCTTGTTAGTAGCAACGGCTTTTCGTAGATTCCTGTTATTCGGTGGAATATCAAAAGTTATTTTATTAAATACTAATAGTACTTTTGTATTAAAAAGAATAAGGAATGCAACTCCTTACGACCCAGCACCAACAGCAAGAGCTAACGGAATTGTCAAATATGACTTTACAACCCACAGCAACAAAGCATAGACTTACCATTTCACTGCATCATCACTTGTTTTTAATAACAGAGAAATCATAAAGTTGAATTATCTTATTACTTCATCATCATTACGTCAAATAACCTTTTGGTTTCCTTAGCAAAATAAAAAATAAAAATTCAGTATGCGCTATAATCTGTAGAGAATAATTTATGCAACACTTGAACAAAATGTAAACCTCTGAATAAATTACGTAGAAGCCAGTGTGTAAGAAACGTTCTAGAATAGAAGAAAACAAAACGTTTTATTACTTATTAGGCGGAAATATATACATTTTGGGATTCATAACATCTGATGATTCTTTCATGATAATTACAAGTTCACAAGTAGGACAAGTAGTTTCAAGTTAGTGGTGTGTTCGCTTGAAGAGTAATGCACACAATGCTTCTTAACCTACGTCCCAAACTCTACGTACCTTCCGGCTAATTTCACAGATTTTTTTAATACCAAATAACATTCACCATGATACGCTGTGAAACATTTAAGGAAGAATGAAGAATTGAGGCAGAACCCCAAAAGAAAATATAAGCAAGCAATGGTAAAACTATTTGTAATTCTTTGTGACAGCCATCTTGTCATTCGCATCCTGATTAATATTTCTTACTCGTAAATCCATCCTCTTTCGTCTTCACTTCCACCAATGACGAAAAGCATTTGCACCTTCCCTTCCGCATAAAAGTAAGCGTACGAAATGAATTTTTTTAGACAGTATAACAAAAGGCTTTTGTCGACGCCAAGACTCGAAGTACGGATCTGTTAGTTTTGGAGGACCACTTCCACAATTAAGTTACGCCGACGGGTATCTGGGTAGCTAATCATCTAAGTCTTTTGTAGGGGGATGGGGCTCACAATAGAGAGAGAGAGAAAGAAAGGCGTGAGATTTACTTCAATTGAGAAGTCAGCTAAGTGTGCTTGAGCACCCATACCGAACTGTCTTATGCCGCCGCTTGTGTTAAAACCCAGTTAATAGATAAAACTACTTTACGTTTGATTTAGTATACCTGGTAGCCCGGGTAAAACGTGAGATTCGAGCAGTGATTCTTTGGTAAGTAAGTGGCATTTATGTAATAATAATCCTACCATTTGCAAGGCTCAATAATTCTTGTTACTTTGAAAGATTTGTTTGAAGTGTTTTCTTTACTAAATAGTGATGACCTCCAGTACAACTGTTATATTTTTGATGATTTCAACTGTTATATTCTTGACCTTGTGAATTGGTGATTATTTTCAACAGTTCAATCTAAAGCGATGTGTCTTCTCCGAATTTTTCTGCGACGTGTTTTTCTTGAACGACGAGGCGTTCCGGACAAACTTCATCTCGAAAGCGGAATCAAATTATCTTATTGCCGTTGTCGCAGTGTTTTCGACATCTTTGGAAAGTTTATAGCATTACAAGATCAATGTCAGCGGTTATTAATCGATGATTTAATTTATTTTGTGTAGAATTTGCGATTTGGAATTTTAAAAAGTCAACGTTAGCCCACGTTCATAAACGAATACTGTAAAAAATATCATTGAATTTGTTCCAGTTTGTGCATTTGTGAAGTGCGTATATTCTCAAATTACGGCACTTGAGAGACATAAAGGTAGTCGAAACCGTGTAGCTGATTCTAAAGGTAGAAGAGGTCCGATTTTCTCTGAGACAAAAGTTCAACTTCGATTTCGTGTGATCCGTTCAATTTCCAGCTATAGAATAGCGCTGGGCATTGTATAGAAACATGCCCTATGTCGAACCAACGGATTTGTCGTTTCTAGTGTGACGATAATGTAGAACAAGGTGTGTTTCATCGTTTTGAGAAAGGTAAGCCACTGAAACCCAGGTCAACAATTTTGACGAATTACGTAACTTATGCTTTGACTTTGTTCTACATTATCGTCATTAGATTATGCACACACACATACGGACTTTTATTTCCTTTCTCCCAATCTCTAGGGGGGACAGCTTTACCTACGCCACGCCGGCAGATATCTGCGAAGATTATTTTCAAAGTCTTTTGTGGGGAGAACCTTACACCACGGCCAAGGATGAAGGGTGACTTCAGACTTTCTTCGCGCCCTGTGTACGGCACATATTAGATGCTTCTTTCAGCGTGTGGCTGACTACAGCATTTCAACCTGTAATGGTATGCTGGACACATCTTCTAGCATCATCTTTAACACCCCGTACTCAGAGTAGTACAATCCTGCACTCGTTACAACTTTTAAGGATTTTTTCATTTCGGCTACACAATATAGGAATTTTCAATGAAGTTATTATTGACATTTGCAGTTTTCTGTGCTATTTGACACAATAGATAAACGCATAACGATTCTGATTGTTGGCAGTCATATAACACTCACCTGCATGTTGCAAAGGCTACTAATAAAATTTGCCTCCATATGTAGAAAATAAACAAATACTCAGAAGTAATGAAGTAACTTATCTGAAAAGTCTTTGTTTCCTGTTAGCTTTATATACATATTGCAGACTTATGAACATCACATTCACAGAACATCCTTAGTTTTAGAAATTACTTACCTAAAAGAAAAAGAGAAGAAACACACGTTTATTATGGGAATAATTTATGAAGCAAGAGCATGATATAAATGCACAGATATAACTAAAACGTACACTGATAAGTAAAAATACACTCAAGGGATATATACCACGAATGTAGAAAATCAATGAATTCAATAAACACCACGCTTCAAGGCAAACAACATTAAAAATTCCATAATTCCATTTTGTTATTTTGAACATTGTACTTTAAAACCTTCTAATAAAATCGAATCATAAATCCCCACTAGCAAAACTAATACTGGAAATTAAGAAAGTTTGAAGATCAAAATAGATGAGCAACTCGGTATTTTTCTAACGACAATTTGAGTATCCCTCCTTTTTTTTTCTTCTGTTATTTGTCTTCACTATTTGAGAATTACTTTATGCCGTGGTTCTTGGTTTTGAGGTTTTGTCCATTGAATTGAGAGAGGTGGCTTGAATTTTTTTGCTTTCCTAATGCTTTTTTTTTGCGCATTTTTTCGTCGTGTTTGGTTTCTATTAACCATGGAACTCAGTTTCCTTTATTAAGGTGACATATCCTCCTGTACGATGATGATGGTGATGATGATTGGATTTTTATATCTCAAGGACATATTAAGATCATACTGTGCCAGGCACGAGATGAACATGAATAAGGTGAAGACAAACGCACACACACACTCAAGCCAATTGGAACTCGAACCCGGGCTCCTCAGTACAGTAGCCCGTCACCGGTGCCATTGTGCCATTGGAGCTACCCTGGACGATGGAACTCTGTTCTATAATTATATTATTGTTTATCGATTAGCATTGTCTGATTACCTGTACTCTCTTATATGTTTAAATGTCCTAATGTGTTTCTTTAGAGTTTGTCTTATCATACTTAACGCTAGGTTTACGACAACGGAACCCTGTTTTGTAATTTAGGTAATAATGCACTGTTGACGTTTCCGTAATTTCGCATTTTGTTTTATGACGAGGGATGTCTTGATTGACTCCCATAGAACGGTTAAAAATGTAGTTACTAGGGTAGTTTCGATAAAGGATTTATTTCTTATAT
>JJRW01S0004967.1:15209-29072 GCA_001188405.1 Loxosceles reclusa | reverse complement strand
AATGCGATTATGCAGTATATGCCACTCTTCTGCCGATTTGAAATTGTAGAATTGAGCTAATCTTGAAAATGTCGAGAGAAGAAGCATTGGAACTTGTAAAAATTGATTATTTTTGTTCAGGACTGGTGAAAAAGCGATTTTTAGTATAAAAAAGGGGAAATGATTCTGACACTGCGTGCCATTTCAGTCATTAATTCAGCTATTTAGTAGGAGATTAGCAGAGTAAAGAGTAAAGTAAGTAAAGAGAGAACAAAAAAGAGTAACAGAGTAAATGATTCAGTTAAAAGAAGTCTGTTGTGATCTTTTTACTGATATATGCGATATGAATCTTTGTGCTAAGAGCAATATAGATGATATACATGTTATCTATAAATATTTTCCCAATGAGCAATATAGCAGTTTCTATGTCTATTTACACTCTGTAGCCTGCACTGTCGTCTGCACAAATGCTCAGGTAACTCAAAAAGTGGCTCAGATCCGAAGACCCGGGATCGTGCTAAGCTAGGACGGTTGCCGCCCAAATAATGCTAATGCTAATGGAATGCTAATGCCAAAGAATAGTGAATGTCATGAATGAATGCGTAGTAATAAAGCAACGTACTACGAACTCCTTAAACGTTTGCCTTTATCTGAAGATTTACACTTCCCCAAATCGCTGTTGGGGTAGTTTCTGCCAACAACAATAACGATATACTGCAATTTAACAACCATCTAATTTTCTGAAATGGTTGTCTTTCATATTTGTTAATACTAGCTGGCGCCGTGGATACGTGCTAATAGCTGTATCGGTATCTATTAACTCTGTTCTTCCCTACCGATAATGATTAAATTATACTTCCAAGACTGAAGTAAACTAGAATACCACCGTCTCTTCTATCGTGCTTACCCTTCCTAAACTTTTCTAAACTTCAAAATTTTGAATAGTTTATTGTTCACTGAGGTAGTCCAGCTTTCACTTATGCAAACAACATCTACCGATTCTATTGACAGCAAAAGGTAGATCGGGTCCATCTTTTTTTTTTAATTCTCTCTACGGATATCAATTTCAGTAGTAGTTCCGTCTGCCGTTCCTGCTCCGGCGTTCCGTTTAGCTTGGATGAACCTGAGCCCGAACCCTGGGGTTGTATTTTTCTCGTAAGTACTTCGTAAATGGTGTAAAAGCCACCTCTTCTAGAAGTTTGATACCGGAATAGCGCTGTGGATCGCAAGTAACTTTATTCTTTACTAGCATTTCCAAGCATTGCTTTTTTATTACATTTATTTTAACTATTAGCAACATTTATCTAAACTAATGATGGGAGTATACATTCCGAGAATATTGGGATGCCTAAATCATCAGAAAGTATTCGATATTGGGGATCTTGAATGTTACGCTGAAAAGCATTCGTGACTTTTGGGACTTTTTTTTGTCTCTTTGGACTTTTGGGACTTTTTGAGAGTAACTTTTGGGAGATTCGTGACTTTTGGGAGTTCTTAATGTAACTTGGTCGATAAAGGCAAGGCACAATTTGAAACTAGTAACATAAAGAATTGATCAACAAATCCCTAAGAAGATGAAAAAATCTGAATATCACGAATGTGTTCACTATTGCGTCATACAAATTTTTTTTCGATAATGTGAAACTGGAGATTACGGGTTCTATCTGAAATCTGGAAGGTGTACTAAATTACCTGCGGATATAAGTGTGCCATACTTCGACAGCGAAAGAATCGCTTTGCTCAATCCATAGACCAATTCGACAGATAACAACGACAAAGCTGCTATAACAACGTATAAATAATTTTGTTTTTTATATTCTCTTTATAGCCAAATAGAACTACTAGTGACCTCTGCTTCGAAGAAGGGAAAATCTCAGAGTGAGAGTCAATAAAAATATTCATTTTCTTGGAAAGGCGACAGCTAAGACAAAAGGAAGAACTACCCTCATGTTCAAAAGTTAAGCATAAACGCTAATTTATGTGAATATGTATAAAAGTCGAAGTCGGAATGGATGGAAACCTGGTACATGCGAGTTAAGGAGATTCCAAAAGAATAAAATCATGAGAAACAAGAATGATAATGACTTTTGTTATCCAATTAACAAATTTAAAACAAAAATGGTCATATAAAGAGTTTCAACTTGGGCGCAAAACAAATATAGAACAAGGTTGCTACTCAAGTTTAATAAGGTGAGTGGTTACCTCTTGCAACCATGCAAGCTTCAGAACACTTCTCCATAATCTTGACGAGGGTAGTGATGAGTTGTATGCTCAAAGAGGTCCAAGCCGCAAGGAGAGCTGTTTTAAATTCTGGAATGGTACTCTGTGAGGCTGAAGGGCTGCTGAAGTCGCCTTTTCAACATACCCCATGCATATACAGATCAGGAGTTTTTGCTGGTCATTGTACGCGCTATGTATCTTCACTTTGAAGGAAGTCATCGACCATGGGCACCAGTGAACAGGCGCGTTATCCCCAATGAATAGAAAATCGGGACCGACTGCACCTCGAAACAGAAGAACAGAAAACTCATGGACACGTATCTGTAGTTTTGAGCAGTAACAGAATCCCTGTCAAAGAAGTGAAGATTTATGCACCGCCCACCATGGTGCCAACCCACACCAGGACTCATGAAGGAAAGTGATGATCTCTTCATGCTGTTTTGCGAGTAAAAACAAGTTTCACGTTCTTTGCATGCGGTCATACGACGAGTATCATTTTGCAGACTGAATCTGAACTCATCGCTGAAAATTACATTGCCCCACTATTTTTAACTTCACTGCTGATGTTGCAAACTCCACTCTAAACCACTTGTGTTTATTGACTTCAGGTTAGAAGTAGCAAATTTTAGTTAAGACTTGAAAGTTCATTTATTTTTGAAACTCAATATACATTTTGATTTCATATTATTTGAACTTTAAGTTATTATGGCAAGCAAAAAGTCTTGCAGAGTTCGTAGTTTGAAAAATTCTTTTACTGAAGCTGAAAACAGTCAGCCAAATGATTCTGACAATTCTGTGAGGGGGATACTCATGTTCTAAATACTAGCCTGGTTAATTTACCCGTTACAACATACGCGCCACAAGTGTCCGATGTTTAAATTCCAGTATCGGCAGTGTCAACCTTTACACAACATGGAATGCAGGGTAAGTTGGAGAAATATAAAGTGAACACTATGCGGACCGTAGAAGTGTATTTAGTATCGCGTGAATGCGGTTATGGAAGCATTGGTACATAGGTCAAGCAGAAACGAAAGCATTGGCTCATGGCTTAAAGACTATTGACGTCATGTATGGGTATTTCAACAAAAGTTGGAAATCGTAAGAAATGGAATTATAACAAGACTACGTCGTTTCTGACCATACACTTTAAAGAAAGGCCACAGATCGTTAAAAAAACTAGTACGAAGAGCCTTGGAATTAAAAATCACATAGATAATTTTAATAGAAGAAAAATAGTTTTAAATTTTGAAGGACATCCAAGGACGCTGCTGTCAGCAGAGAAACACCCATGTGGGAAAAAACGGGGAATACCCAGCGACTGGGAAACACCCGAGACTGGGAATTTTCACTTTACAAGAATCGAATTGGACAAATCATGGTCACAGCTTGTCGTCTGCCTCAAACTCCTGATTTTCCTTTTAAAAAAAAGCACACAGAAGTCCTTTGAACCAATGTAACCAACTACAATTGCTCACAACCTCTGATTTTGCGCGCAGAAACTACTTCAGTTCCTACCAAAATGAATACTTACTCTGTTTAACAGTTCTATATGTGCGGCATTCATCATATAATTAAGTTTTACTCATGTACACACAAACTTGAATCACACTGCCTAAATTGTTTCCGAACTCGCGGAAAATGGAATCGACAAAATAAATGCAATTTCTCCATGCTTCGGCATCAAATTCTCTTTCTCTCTTATAGCTCCGCCACTAAAGTAAATTGGGTTTTGTGCTTTCTTGAATTATTTCACAGAGACGCTTTCAAATGTTCACTGTTTATATCTTTCACGCAAAAATAGTCAATTAATAACATTTGTAACTATTGAAAATTAGTGCTATGATGCTAATTAAGCTACGCCGACTCTTGTCTATCGAAGCTTATTTTTAAGTCTTTTGTGGGTGGGCATTACAGCGGACGAAAAAATCTACTGGATATTGGAAAAGAGCAAGAAGAAGACAGAGATTGAGCCGTTTTGAATGGCAAGAGGTTGTACCTTACCCTCCGGGCCCAAAGCAATAATGTGAGCTGTAAAACACGCTGTTGTTTTGTACAAGACACATGTACAAGACACCCGGACGTCTTGTACATAAAATGGAATAGCGGTGACGGAAGTTCATCCAAATTGCAGTTTGTAGTGCCAAGAAGCAAGATTGAAGATATACTGAAAGAGCTGCACAGTTCTTCTATTGATGGACACTACGGCATGAGCAAGAATTTCTGGAGGTCTTTTACTGGATGAAATGTCGAGAAACCATACAAGGACGGTATTTACAGTGCGACAGTTAATTGTATATTCTAGCAACTGAGGTTTCTTATATTTAGTTGACAGCGCTAAAGTTTTAGGCGCCACGGCAACTTGGAGCCCAGTATATGTCTAACCCTGGCATGACATACAAAGACGCCTTTGAAAATACGAATAGTAAAAAGATACCAACACTATAAACATTTCATTATCGCAACGATATTGCAAAGCCCTTTTGTGAAGCACCGGCAGAAAGAGCATGAGAGACAACAGGGTGTACATCAGAATTTAAGTTAAAGGTCTGAACACACTCGGTGTCAGAAAGTAAAGATTCTGCAGCTCGAAGAGATTTCGATTTACACGAGAGTTTAGCAGACATTTTTTTTGATGAATCCAATTCAAATGTAAAGGTTTGTACCCAACACAAAATAAATCAACTTCCACTTAATTAACTTCATAAGCTAATGGACTAAAGTGAATATTAACAAACTTATATACTAATGAGAGAACAAAAAACTAAAGTAAAATGTAAAACAACTGTTTATTTAAGATCATGAGCGATACAAGAAAATAACCAAACTAGCTAACTTGCACTTTAAATCAGAATTCAGATTAATTGAAATAATTCAAAAATACTTTGTAATTTACAAGTCAAAAATTCAATTAAGCACTTTAGTCACCTTAATTTTTATGGAACTTTTAAGTTTCTTTTGAAATCTTTCAAATTTTAAGCCACTTGAGATTTGCTTTTTTAAATGACGTAATAACTTTAATTACTTATATGACAAGATCCTTAATTCGAACAATCGTAGAACCGGCTTTTACCGCAATAAACATTAGAGTTGTCTTCCGTCAAGTCGTAAGTATGAAGAAACATACAATTTCTGAGAAGGCACTTGAAGGTAACGTAATCTAATTTTGCCGGTACTAATTTAGCTTAAGTACATACAATATACAAACGTGCACTACTGTCGCAGTAATTAAAATTTCTGTCCCACCTCTTAAATGTAAGACGGCGTAAATGTACGTGCCAGAGCTTATAGAGCAGGGCTCTGTATGCAGAATTCCAGAATAACGGGAGTCAGTAATCAGGGCTGAGAGAGTGATAAGAAATTCGTGAGCGTGGCTCTTATATACGTTGCCACTCAACTCGTCAAATGACCTTGTCGTCCCTAGCTTATTTGTTTCTTTTCCCGTCTAGTGGAGGCGAGTACAATGTTAGTTGTTTTGACGTTGGCGGTTACTAAATGTTAAAGAGGGACTGTAAAAATTGAATCATTACAATATATGTAGACTTATTGCGCCTATTGTTTACACAGGCTCACAATTCATATTGTTAAAGGTGTCAAAGACTATATTCTAGCACAAACACTCTCTCTCGCTCTGTATGTGTATACTGTAACGCGCCACTCTTTGTCGATACCAATGAGAAACGTCCCAGAAAGCGACCATATACGAGATGAGGAACTAAAATACCAAATTTGCTGGAGTAGTTGGGGGAAAAAGTTGTTGTTTGAAAATGTTGGAGAAATGCTGAAGACCCCTGTATCTTGCAGTGTATTGTTGAAGGCTGCTGCTGCTGCTGATGATATATAGCAAAGATTGAAATACATACACTTCAGGAAAAAGAACCTTACAAAAAAAAAAATGCGCGTTTAAGCATATGTAAGATGGTGCCATTGCACTCGCTTTTCAATGCAACACTTCACCTGCAGCAATTTTCCAGGTATTTCGCATTGTTGTCTTTTTCCTTATAAAATACAGGGTGTTCCTAAATTCTTTCAACAAAAAACAAGCGGGGATTTTACCCATCAAAACGAACAATATTCACAATGGAAACCAGGGCAGCATTCCATTCAGAGTGTCAGAAATGCGTAACTGTGAAACACGCGCAATAATCTCAACGCGTCATTGCTCACGTGAGTTCGGTCCTGCCAGAGGCGTAGAACGTGTGCAGAACATCACCGTCAAGCATTTGCCATGAGCAAATGTCCATTAAATTGAAGCAGCATCCGCAGTTGCAGCTGATTGCTTCATCGAGGTTTAATAGAAAGCCAACCGAAGTGCACTTTGATCTTTAAAAGCGTCACGTTCTCAGTGCTTTAAATTATTACCGTGATAACAGCGTTCAAAACGACTTCATGAAAGCCATGGTGGCATACACATAGGAGGTATTGGCATATATGCGTCTAATGTAAGGTCAAGCACATATCCCGGACCGTGGATTAGACGTGGTGAAAATGTCGCTTGGCCCCCACGCTCATCGGACCTATACCCACTGGAGTTCTTCGTTTGGGGCCAAATGAAATCGTTGGTGTACGAGTGACCCGTGAACTCCGTGGTGGATCTTAGCGAGAGTCGTTGTCGCAGTAGACAGGAAAAGCACGACACCAGGAGTCTTCGAGAAGGTGCACCGGCCATTCGTTCGCCAGTGTGAACTGTGCAACGGCACCGTTGCCCGCCACTTTGAGCATCTACTTTGATTACTTCTTTAATCTGCATGGAATTATGCAACGTATCATTTCGTTCATTCTCTTGTTTTCACTGTTTGAAGTTCAACGTAGACATTTCACTTTATGCTGTTCTGACACTCTGAATGAAATGAGGCCCTGGGTTTCACTGTAAATATTGTTAGACTTGATGTGTTGTATTACCGCTCTTATTTTGTTCAAACAGTTTATGAACACCCTATATATATTCTTACTATGTGCCATTAGCTTCAATGAACGAAAACATTTTTAATTCCGGAAAATATTCTGACCTACGAGATGAATGTTAAAGTGCATACTGTAAAGAAAATCTTTATTTTATGTCGACGCCAGGAATCGAACCCGGAACGTTCAACTCCAGAGGAGCCGATTTTACCGGTTAAGCTACGCCGCCGTTGTCTAAGAAGCTTATATTTGATGTCTTTTGTGGGTGGGCATTACAATACTTAAAAATAAAACGAAAACAAGCGCAGGAGAGGATTGAAAATTCTATGGTGGAGTGACCTGGTGGAACGCATTCAATTTTATATTCTGGTTCATTGCTTGCATTTCTCTTTAATTTTTACGCAATATCCATTAAAATATGCAGGAATATTCTTGTATCCGTCAAAATAAAGAAATATTTCGCATTGTATAGTTTTATATATAAAATTTGAATGTGTTTGAAGTTCATCCTTCAATAAATATAGATAATAAGTTGTCCCTACAACCATCGGCGAAGCTTAATTGGGAAAGCGGTCGTATCGGAACTGACAGATCAGAGTCTGGAATCTTTGCATCGACAAAGGGGGACTTGTTACAAACTTTGAAAGGGTCTGCTCGACAGCTCCGGCAAGCTCAACATGGGACTAAGCAGACTCTGTTGTAAAAGTTGAGTGCCGAGCACTCATTTGTGTTAGAAAAGAAATCACCAGGGCCTTTCATTCTCTTTTCGCAACAGGAACGTTTTACGCGCTATTGCGAGTTCCGTACAAAAGACTTCGAAACTAAGCTTTCCAGATAAACGTCGGCTAAGCCTAGTGGAAAAGAGGTCTCTGCGGGGCTCACAGAACAGCGGTTCGAATCGCGGCGTCGAAAAAAAAAGGGAAGTTTCTTTACAACTTCACATCTCGTATTGATTTTTACCATAATGCTTTGAAAGATCTAAGTCAAGGCGATAACCCAGAGTAGTTGTTTTCCACGCTTCATTTTGAAGACGACAGCTGCAATCAACAATTTTATTGAAGTTGTGTTTATACTAGGATCACCTCCACAGTACATTGTTGAACCACCGTTTGCTTTTAACATTGACTGAGCTCACTATGGCATAGTTTCCCCTCCCCGCCAAATGTCTAAGTTTCTCCCGTATCAGCCTAGAAAGTGAAGATTACTTTCACTTCTGGAAGATTTGATTGTGAAAAATCAATCACAGACTGTAATTCCTTTAGATTTGTGCCACAAGCGCACCCTCAGGCTTTGATCTGAGACGGAATCAACATCTGTAGCTAATAAGATTGGTATGCTTCTCAAACGAACGGTGATATACGATATGATGATATGAACAATATGATGACATACGAAGAACATTAAGGTCCCATCGGAAGAATCTCTCTTTAGTGAGATGAACCATTTAAATAATTAAGTTCATTAAACCCGTAAAGAAAGACTGACCAGTGTCAATAGGCATCTTAAGTAAAGATTGGTCACTGGTCGTTATCACGATGGTGAGATACGACCTTTCGACCGTCAGCTACGGCCATCATCAGGCTAATGAGGTGAGAGATGCAGAACAGCGCTATATATGCTGTGGCATTGTGTCAACCCGGGGGAAACCGCGTGAGGTGTGCTATGGGAATTCCCTGTGGGGAAACCCCGTATCTGAAGATTAAGTTCCCAAATCTGAAGATTAAGTTCCGAAATCTGAAGATTAAGTTCCCAAATCTGAAAATGTAGTTCATTAATCAAAAACGACGTTCGAATACGCTTGGTTTATGAGATGTTGCTTCAAAATAATCAAAGGCCCAGGTAATTCCAGGGAAACAAGTCTATGCTACTTCCACTATCTTGAATTCTACAATGAAAGCAATATTAATTTTTGTGCCTCTATGTTCTCAATCACGCACAGTGCAATTGAAAATTCGCATTTTTGTTTATTATTATCCTTTTTGACCATTTACGATCCCCCTTTTGCTTTCTACATGGAAATGGAAGGAGCATGGAATAAAAGATCGACTTTTCACCTTAACTTTAGAAACATCTTTGTTTTGCGGAGAGATTTTCTTCTACTGTACTACACGCAGTCTAAAGGTCGACTATGACAAAACAAGGGTTCGTGCCGATATGCTCGAGCTTGACTGAGCACTGTCGAGTTATGTCGTCTGTAATGCCCACTCACGAATGACTTCAAAATAAGCACAGAAATCCTCTATCGGCGTAACTTAACTGGTTAAAGCGGCTCTCCGGAGTTGAGCGTTCCGGGTTCGATTCCCGGCATCGACAAGAAGGGCAAGATTTTTTTTACAAATGGCGTCCGAACACAGCGCTTCACACTAGTGGCCAAGGACCCAACCGTTAGGTCCATCGCTCGAGGTTAAGTCGTACCCTGACCTCTCTTTCAAGTGGGGGAGGGTGTAATGCCCACCCACGAATGACTTCAAAATAAGCACAGAAATCCTCTGTCGGCGTAGCTTAACTGGTTAAAGCGGCTCTCCGGAGTAGAACGTTCCGGGTTCTTTTCCCGGCGTCGACATGAAGTAAAAGATTTTCTTTACACTGCGATGTCAGAGTTCTGGAATATCCGTATAAGACGGATGATTGGGAGGGAGCACCCTCATAACCTTGCTCTCAAACTCTTTTACTTTTCTGGTGGCAGTGCATTCCTTATAATTTAAGTCCTTGAATAATACATACGTATGATTATTCCGGTTTATGCTTGGCACCTACTACCATTTTTCTTTAGAAATACGTTTTTCCAGCGTGTCTTGCGCAATGCATCTAGTCTGGATGCCACCAGCTTTTTCCTCTTATACAGCTTTAGTTATTTTATGAGAGCGAATTCTGGGTAATAGCTGATTTACGTAATAATAATCTGATCATTGAATACATTCGTGGATAACACTGCATAACTCAAAGGCATTCAATTACATAGCTTACCACATAATCTACGGTGATTGACCGTATGAGTCAAAAGGAAATGCCATTGAATGAGAAGATATGTGTATGCATCATAGCAAGCTATTGATAATAAATATTAAGCAGGATCAGGCAAAGTTGGTGAGCTAGGCGGAGTACTATCATTGCTGCTCTATTCTCTGCTGAGAAACGATGAGTAGTAGTTGATTAACCGAGCGGTGGCAGAGATCAATAATAAAAGCTAAAGAGAAGAAACGATAAATTCGCTTTCATGAGGAATGTTACAACAACGACCAGGGCACAGAATATTTGATTCCCATATGGCGATATATTCTTATTTTTTGATGACGTTTTCATCGCCGTACTATGGTCGAAATCCATGACTTTTTTTTTCATAAGAGAATTCAAAATTTCGAAGATATTTTCCTGCGATCGTTATTACTTATTAATTGATTATCGGTGCCGTTTCTTTTGATAGTCCTTAATATAACGGATTTAGAAGTAATTCTTTAGCTGTTTCAATTATGTGCCTTTACGGGTTGTTTCAAATCCCATTTTTTCTGGGTGGGATATATGTTGTCAATTACCTGTTAATAAAGCTATGAAATTTATTCCCATGCATGTTTTATGTTTTTCCTCTTCATAATGCCCTGTTGTATGAATTTCTTACTAAAATGAATTGTGCATCGCTGACACATATTAGTTGTATTGGTAAATTTACATCCCCCTTAAAATGGCATAATTCTGCACGCGATTAGCGACATCTTTATGCCGGTGATCGGATACCATTGGATCTACATTTCACGGCTTGTGATCAAGCTGTTGGTGTACGTAGAGCGTCAATTTCCTACTAAATTGGTGACGCTATACACTTTTGCCATAGCTTTTTTTTCGCTTTCCCTCATAGTTTTTGCGATAAGATCGCAAATTTCAAAAATTCGTCGCCAGAGGCGCTGCAGTCAATCTCCTCGGATAGAGCGTAGTCACTTTACTATAGGTAGACTTTACTTTCACAACTCTAGCTTTCTGCGTTGAAAGTTATTTTGGTCTTTAAGGACTTTACTATATCCACCATAAAGATACCATGCACTTTATCATCACATCAACAGCAGTTGTTTAAATATAATATAGTGGTTTCCTATAATACAGAGCGGAATAAAGGATGGTGTTTGTAACATTTGCGGTTTTCCTCATTTCCAGTTCATAATTGTTTGATGAATTGTGATAATGAAACACGTCTAGTACCACAATCCACAACCATGAATACAGTCAGTGTAACGTATGCACTAGGAGTTAAATGGGACTTGAAACACATGCGAAGTTACATAATGCAAATAATCTGAAAAAAAATAAGTAAACAAAGAGCGTAAACTAAACATTTAATACTTCATTTTTACATTTGCCAATCTGAAGTTTTGCGGATTCCGATCCCTGATATAAACGCCTAAATAGAAATGACTACTATTTTATCAAAGTGTTGCTTACTAGGTAGTCCTATATCTGTGTGGAAGTAAGCAGAAGCTGGAGTTAAAGTGAGCACGAATATGACATCCAGCGGGTGACGAACAGATGTCGTATTCCGAGCGCTTCAGAACATAACGGCCATGCCTTTCTAGTTCGGTTTCTTATAAGCTGTGTTGACACTACACATTACAGAAAACAAATGAAAATATTTCATGCTTTGAATGTGTGACAATAATTTCGACGCAACTTTATAAAGCGTTTCAGTGTTACGAGCGTAGAAGCGTCGAAAGAACCAAATGTGCAGGGTGACCACTTCAACAGAGTTGTTTTAACGTAAATCTACTAAATGCTGGCCATTAAAATTGCTGCACCATGAAACAAAGCCGTAGATTGCACGAAAGGTACAGCATTCTGGGATATGTAAATGATTAGCATTTCAACTCATGCTGCAAAGCAGGTAGGAGTAACACAAACCACAGTCTGTATAACATGGAAGACAGTAAAACGGATTTCTCATACGGAAATTGCATTCGCACGTAAAGGTCTTCTTACGCTTCGTGTATGAAGGAGGAACGCTTACTAGCACGTGCTGGAATTTGATCGCGACAGGATCGAACCCTACCGAGACTGCGGCTTATCGTTCCTCGATACTGCTGTTCCCGATAGTCGAAATCACATGACTGTCACAAAAATACGGAATCGACGGGTCTAGGAGGGCCATATAGAACGTTGTGCGGAATTTCAGCAGACCCCGATTACTAAGGCCGGAGTGGACAGACATGTTGTCCGCACGGCGTAGAGGGATCATACAGCCATATCACTTAGATCTAGGAGAAGACGACGTATTAATGACGCAGTTATATTTATTTGTTGAAACTTACTGTAGTTTCGCCAAAAAGTTTTCTCTTGGCTTCCTCAGAGAAAGCTTGTATATACGGAATAATAATAATAATAATAATAATGAGTTCAGTATATACAAGCTTTCTCTGAGGAAGCCAAGAGAAAACTTCTTGGCGAAACTGCAGTAAGTTTGAACAAATAAATGTAACTGCGTCATTAAAACGTCATTTTCTCCTAGATCTTAGTCTAGCGCAGTGTTTGGTCGATCCTCCGTTAATAGCCATATCACTTGCCTTACGTTAGAAACTTGGGTCGTTTCTGGGTCGACAAGCGTCAGCACGGTCAATGTCTGCCGCATCACGGACTGTCAACGCGGTGACCGTTGCTGCGGCTTCTTTGACGTTGTAGCAGAGACAGCGGTGCGTTCCATGTCGAAAATCGATGCAGGGATGGCGTCACCATGTTATCAGACGAATCCCAGTTCTGCGTACAGCATCATGATGGACATAACCGTGTGTGGTGGCACCTAGGGGGAACGATTATTGCTAGCTTGCGCATTCGTCATCGTCATACGGGCTCAGCTCCTACAGTGATAGTAAGGGTACGTTTGGATACACATTCCAGTCACCTTTTGTTCGCATAACTGATAATTTGGACAGCCACCATTACATTTCTGATGTGTCAAAACCTGTGACTGTTCTCTATTTTCGAGGCCTCCATCACGCTATCTTTCAACATAATAATGCACGGACGCATGTTGCCCACGCTGGCCTTACCTTCCTCGATACAGCAAGTGTTCGACTGTTGCCCTGTTCAGAACGTTCTCCAGATCTCTCACCGAGAACATCTGGTCAATGGTTGACAAGAGACTAGCATGCCACCAATTGCCAAGCTGGGGAAGTCTGGCGTAGAAGACCCTATGAATGCTGCACCTGCCATCCAAACTGCTTGACTCGATGTGCAGCCGGATTAGAGCTGCCATAGATGGCTGCTCTGGGTACTGATTTCTGCATTCTGTGTGTACCACAAAATTACCTGTTAATTTAATTATAACTTCCTCCCATCATACTGCACGTGTACAATAAATATAATTCTGCTGTCTGCTTTCCTTTCTTGTGCAGAATTTTTTTTATGTCCAGCACTGTAAATGGTCGAAGAGTGTTGAATATACGTATCTCCAGCATTCCGTTTCTATGCAGTATGCATCTCTTTAATCATGAGACACATTGTATTTTTTGTACACTTGTCCTTTCGCTTACTATTTTCCTATATTAACATTCTGCTGCATTTTCTAGCAGTATCTCCACGAACTGTAAGTGCCTTTATATTAGACGAAACCTGCAAAGGTGGGTCACCGCTTCCACGCCTCTTAAGAGGGTACTAGCGGCTCGGCCACTGCGCACTCAGAATTAGAGGCGCCAAAGCAACAACCGCAGAATTCGGTACCAGGTTCATCCAAGCTGGCTAAACGCCGAAGCAGAACAGCCAACAGAGCTAGTACTGATATTAATATCC
>JJRW01S0004959.1:93232-103754 GCA_001188405.1 Loxosceles reclusa | reverse complement strand
AAATAATTACGAAGTTGATTAGAAGCATTGTATGGTACCACAAATTGTCATGATACACTTATAAAAGTAATGAGCTATTTGCTTAGATAGTCTGAGCACTTGAATTATAAATGTGTGTAGCAGCATATACAATTCATACTGATTTAGATGTTAAGTGCCAGATTCCTTGAACTGAAGTACGACCAGAGTAGTATGTCACATACATTATCCTTTGTAAATATTCTGAAAATAATCTTCCAACAGTCAAAACCTTGGAACTATCTTAAACTTCTTTTTGGACATACTGATATGCAAATCTACCAGACTGAGCATTTTCAAAAACTTCTGTGACTCCTATTTTTTATATTAACTGCTGAGTTGAAAAAAGTTGCCAAAACTAGAATGGTACCAATCATTGTAGATTCACAAGATTTTTCCCTAACCGCTTTAGATAGTTTCTAAATGTCAAATGCTGCAGTGAAATGTGAGATAGAGTGACTATCCTAGCAACCTGAACTGAGATTTTTACACTATCTCATTCAATGCTTGTAAAAAAAAAACACACACGGTTATTCTTTGACTTTTTTGAACTGGTTCTGGTCATATCTCTGTGAAAGGCCTCAGAAAATCATAATAGTTTTACACTGCTAAATTATACCAATATATCAGGCATCCCAAAGGGCTCAGATCTAGGTCTGCTGTTATTTCTTATCTTTGTACATAATGTTTCTGAATGTTAAATGATGTTTTAAATGTCTACTTTATGGTGATAACTTAGAAATTTACAAAGCCATTTATTTATACCATACAAAATTGTGACAAGGGACACTAAGACATAACACATTTTTGGAATGGTTAGAGCAAAATATGCTGTATCTCAATGTATCATCAAGTGTAGCAAAACACGATAACTATATACGATCTAGGCATTAAATTTGAGTCATGCTTATTATAACTGAACACAACAAATCCACAGTTCTTTCTGCAAATCAAAAACTTGGTTTCCTTATTTGATGCTCAAATGCCTTACATATAATTACTCTCGTCTTTTAAACACACTTGTCAGACTACCTCTTGAATTTCTGTCGCATATGGAATCCACACCACCTATCTCATAAACAAGATATTGGAAAAGTTCAAAAACAGTTTTTCCAACATGTGCACCACAAAATCAATTAAGAATACAACTGCAATTTTGTGACCTGAGTGCTTCTTGAGACACTGTAGTTACATTTCCTAAAAAAAAGGAGAAATTGCTTACGGCTCCAATTTTTATTCAAGCTCTTCTATAATACAGTAGACAACTGTAATCTACTTCATAAGCATAAAATGAAATGTCACAAATTTCCACAAATTCTTTGTCACTATCCTATATTGAGAGAATGAGAACAAATGCACATGCATGATCTCCATTGCCATTGATGCTTTCTGTATAATGATGCTGCAAATAATATGGACATTTTCGCAATGACATACCGATATGGATGTATCTCATTTTCATTTTAAACCTATCTCTGTAATTAGGCAAAAATGTACAAGTTGATATCTATCAACTTTATTTTTATTTAAAGAAAATGTGCTCATATGCAGAAACCTGTATGTCCATTGACATTGTAACATAGAAAACAGCATATTTTACAGTTTATAAGCAAATTGAAAAGGACACTTCATAAACCAAAATGTATAATATCCTTATAATCTCTGTATTCTCATATAGGAATAGCACATCAGTCAATCATTTTCTTCTTTATGCAAGGTAATATTACATCGTCTATATTATTTCTGCATCATATAAAGTTCTTTGACACATTTTTAAACATGATATCAACAAAAGTATATCCATTTAATTGCAAGCCATCACTATTTGCCCGTAAAAAACATTTAAGATTGTCAAATGCACATCGTACATTATGCATATCATCAGTATTATGTTTTTAATGAAATTCATTGATATGAAAGTAATACTGTTATGATGTTTATATATACCTAATATATGCAACAGCTGTAGAGCAAATTACGTTTTTCAAACTTATTTACATTATTTATCGCATCAAACTTTAATTGTAAGCACAGATATGCTGAGAAATTATGGCACTAACTTTTTGATTATTGTAGTACAAATACTTAATTTTATGATAACAAAAATACATGTACATCTAAGGTGTATTCCATGTGGAATATTATGACTACATTGGATGATAAGCAAGGTTCCATGTTCTACAATTAGCACTGCCAAACCACCACTCGTGTAAATCCTCATACACTGTTGGAGTACTATCCTCATGTAATTTTCTGCATATCTGGCATGCATAATGTTCATACGCTATTTCATACATTTTCTTCCAGTGAAAAAAGCTGTTGTATTTTTTTGAATCCTTGGCAATAGCCAACAGGAAATGGGCTAATTCCCTCGGTGAGCGGAATGAAAGAGCATCAATGAAAGATGATGGTGGGCCGACTTGAGTGTAATTAGCTCCACCCATAACAATTGGTATCATGTCAGTCTGAAGAATATCAAAGAACTTTTCAGTGACATAGTCTTTACATATAGAATTTTCAAATGATAAGAAATAACGATATTCAGCAGAAACTTTCTTGTAACACTCTTTGGACATTTTTGGCAGACATTTCTTTGGTCCACAGTCTCCAAATACATCAACAGGAATGCTTTTCTGTAGCTCTTTTACAAAACCTTCCCGATTACTGTTAGTGTAGCAGTTGCTAGCAAACCAAGCAACCATTCTTGTTTTGGATTTTGAATAATCAGGCGAGAATGTTAGGATATGTTTCCGCCTTTTGACAAGGGGAGTCAAAAGAATGTCTGAATCTAATCTGTACGTTGCGGTCCAGTTGAAGTGCCCGTTTAAAAACTTGAGTATGTCTGGGGTGTGAGGAGGAGATTCATGATGCAAAAGGATCCAGCGCTGCTGCATTTGTTTCAAGGTGGGCATATCACCCAAGTTAATGTCACGGACATGAAAAATGACTGCATCACTATGTAACAAATTGCTGCGATTTGAGGTAATTACGCAGTGTGGTACACTGCAGTGTAGATCTTTCAATGGTGGAATGAAATCTGGTTTACCGAAAAACTTCGTCCAGACGAGGATGGTCTTAGGACCTGCTTTTTTAATCTCACTTGAGGGTTTACTTGTGTGTTTGTTAATTTTCAAACGAAACCAATGTTTTTTAGTATCGGGATCAATAATGAGCACAGCCTTTCGGGACTTTGCAGTGCGTAAAAGATATAACTGGACTATACCATAAATGCAAAGTCCAAATAATATAAGAAACGTGTAACATCTTTTCTGCATTCTCATACCTTACCAACAACTCGGAAAGGATCAAGTACTTCACTTCAAGTAACAAAAAATGTAAGTGAGCTTTTTCATTTTTTGGTATTTGGAAACTTTTACTTAACAAAATATTTTTCCGTGTAATCTGCGATATGTTACATGATAATACAGCACCGTTAACCAGCACCAAATTAACAATAATAATAATAAACACCAATGTTGTGCTGCAGTAGCATTTTACAGTAATGTTATTTCTCTTCTTTTTCTTATTGTAGACGTCAGACAGCAAGAAATGATGTGAGCCACGGCCGACTAGATTACAGGTCTTGAGTTCTAGTCGGTCATGTGCGAGCTGGTAATGTCTTAGTCTGTCACAATTAACTCACTAGCAACGATCCTCAAATGAGTATTTTGCCCAAAACCAAGGCCAAAAGTCGAAAACCGCTGGTCGAATTTTCTCCCCCCGAACCTGAATAATGATGATGTCACCCAGTGTCAATTTATTAATGACATTCCGGCCTTTTTCTCGCGGCGCAGATTGTCTGAATCCAGTCGTCTGTGATTAAACATGGCTTAAGACGAGCTTTGAATAAGAACTGTGCAACAGCTAATAGATAAGAATAATACAAATACAAAATAGAAGTCAGCAATAAGCAAAAGCCTACCATGGGCTGACCACGTCAAAAATCTAGACAATTTGCTCAGATTTTCTCCTTCGTCATACGCATAACGTAAAGCATAAATTAGGTCACAAATACGAAAACAGAGTGTAAAGAAATAAAGGAATTAAAATCACATCAAATACTTATATATAAAGAAAAATAACAAATCACATCTACTCACATGGCCCATAATATTGCGGAAACAATTTCCTTCATCAACATATAGAACATCCCGAAACGAGGAAAAAAAATCGATCTTCAAAGCCCAAAAACAAATACAGCGGCATAAGTAATTATCACCTAATGAAGACTTAAATCAAGAGCTAATCAGAGCAAACGAGGAGAAACCCACATTGTCGTTGGACAAAAATCCTGAGTTGCTCAGCTATTTTTCTCTTGAAACTGTCAACAGTCTTTGTCTGAATTATTTCCTTCGCTATACTGTTCCAATTGTTTACCACTCTGTTAAGCAAAAGCCCATGCCTTAGTTGTAACCTAGCCTGCTCTCTGATCAGCTTCTCCCGTTTCCCCTTGTGAACCCACTGTAGCCATCTCTAAAAAAAACGATTTCGGTCCTTACAACGTCATGTGTGGCGTCAATTTCCTTGCAAATTTGCATATCCAAAAACGGGTAGAACTTTTGCCCTCACCTAATATTTATACTAGCTTGTAGTTTGTAGTTTACTAGGCTCATTTATACACCCCTTTTTTTGAAAACTGTAGCAACATTACCCCTCCACCAGCCTAAAGGAATAATCCCAGTCTGCAAAGAGATGCAGAAGCTACAGCAACTCTAATAGCGACTCTGTAACTTTCTTGGCCCACTCGTACAGAACCTTTCGGTACAAATCATCTGGTTTTGGTGCTTTATTTAATGAACGGGACTGAAACTTGAGGCCGCTTATTTTTATCAACGCAAATTTGACTTATCCTCGATGTGTGTTCCTCTCTTCCATTTTGCCCAAACCCATCTCATCTCACTCTCATGAATACATTACGAAAAAAGGCAAAATGTTATTCAAGCGCGTGACAAAATGATTGCTTTCCGAATTCCGTGCCCGTTCTGCGTTGCACCGTATGTCAGCTTTTTTTGAAGAACTGTAGATTTGTATAATGATAGAAATCTAATGACACACACACAGTTTTTTGTTTTATGTAAAGAAGAATAAAAAGCCTTTTTAAATGCTTAAAACGTTTTTATTGAGAAATCTTTCACCAAATGTATACTGTAAATTTATTCACCTACTTAATAATTCTGTATGCAACTGAATCCTGGCTGTTGGTTCGTCTTTCATCTTGTTCCCCGAATTCCACAATTTGAACAGAACTTTCAGGAGCCGGGAGAGGTAAGGATCTTGTCTTATTCAATTCCGCTGGTTCAGAGGCGTTTTTTATCCCAGCAGTAAAATTTCCGGAAGTGGACTTCGTGCAGGTAATAATCATTTTCCTAGTTTCAATTAGTTCGCTCAGTTTATCCAGAAAACTGAAATGCATTTCGTCCACCCTTCGGTCCGACACTCGAATTACTGGTAGTAGTCTTGAGCTATTTTCATGCGATATACTTCTCTTCTCATTTTCAAAATGCGTACCGGATCTGGTTGAAACTATTTCTTCTATCACAGTGTTCTGGACATTTTCAAATTGCTGCAAAATGTCTTTTTGCCTGTCGTAAATATTTTTGAAATTATTTATATATTCTTCTCGGTTTGAAAGCGAGTGATGCTTCTTAGCTTCTGACACAACTATGCCTTTAAGGTCTTCGATCGACCTCTTCAAATTCCGCAACATTTTCGACAAGCTTTCTACAGGAAGAGATTCTTTGCCAGACGTTTGCTGTAAGTTTTCAGTTGATGTTCCACTGCTGATCTTAACAGATGTCGCTCGTGGAACGTTCGCTGCGATAATCTGCTTATTGGCTGTCTTTGTTTTCCTCAATGGTTTGTCTATAGCAGACTTTTGTACATTTTTTGTGCTGCGAACAGGTATTTTGGAGCTTTTTGCTTTTCTGCTAGGCAGTATGGAACCATCCTTCTGTAGTGTTTCCTGAAACTGACCTACTTCTAATCCGCTCTGTTTGTCTTTGTCCTTACTGTCTTGAATGCCCTTTCCTAATTCCATGTTTGACAGTTGACGAAGTATTATAGAAGTTTCCAATAAATTATTAAGCTTCGTGAACAACTGATTTTCTAGCTTTATTCGAATCAATTTGTTCTTCTGGTTGTTTATTTTTGCATCCCAGAGAAAATTTTTAGTTAGACACCTGATATGAGCACAACCTGGTTTTAAAGTCTCCAAAGGTGATATCATGTCGTTACTTTTCTCGCTGGAAATCTCAAGAAACTTTTCAGCTTTCGTACTTTTTCTGCTCAGACTGAAGGTTACGCCTTTCGGGCTTGTTTCTAATTTGTAATTCACATGTTCATTGCCTGTCATCTTCTTTTGATTATCTAACCGCTGCAATACAGTATTTGCCTTTAAAAGTAAATTTGATGTTTTACTTTCTTTGTCTGCGGTTTCTTTTCCTTCCAGAGACTCATGTGTTCTATACCTTGATCTTGTGTCTTGCCCATAAAATATATCCGAAGCATTTAGATTCCCCGAATGTTGCAAAGTGATAGGCATTTCGCATACTCGGTCGGAGTATTCAATAACATGTTTGGAAGTTTGAATCATCACACCGAATTTCCCTTTGTCATCGTAAGCCCACTTTAACTCTTGTGAAGAAACTTCCTCTCGGCTTGTCTGCACTGATATGAGGCTTGCTTTTGAATAATTTAATGGCGAGGAGTGGCTTTTCCTTTGTGTCGTATTTCTTTTGTACTTTAGCTTTTCACATAGTCTTATTTTTGGGCTTTGCGAAGCTCTGTGGACACAGCTTGATTTACCTGATAAGAAATAACAATACTGTTTTTGTTTAACTGACAGATATAAAGCAATGAAACACATTCGTATTCAAATATTAAGAATTTTTGTGATTCACAGGAAAATAATGTACTACAGCTGTCTTTTGCCATGAAAAAAAATTTCTTCTGGAATGACAAAAAGGCATAGAAAACGGCGTTAAACTACAGGTGGCGCAACGAACACAAGGTAAGTAATAGAGCACGCGGTGAAGATATAAATAGAAATATTGGTGCAGGGAATAAAACAGGTGACGTGAGTTTTGGAGGTATGAGAATGAATACGGATCGGAAAACACATATTAAAGTTTTGCGTGGCAGAACTGGGGTGTGGGCGAACTCAAGTGGAAGCGCATCCCAGTACTCGAAATACCAGAGAATGTTATATGGACCCTGGCAGTGATTCCTACAAGACGAATTCTATTAAACGCATCAGCACTGTGCGTCTAATGACAACAAAATCGTTAATTATCAACACTGCCAAAAGATGCAAGCAAGTTACTTAATAATAAGTTTATGACAACGGAACCCTGTTCCGAAATTAAGGTACTAGTTAGTTTTCATAATGGGTTTATTTCTTTTGTTTCTTAATGTTCCATGTTTTGATAACGGAAAAAATTGGTTTCCGCAAGTTTATGGGTTGGGGAGGGGGGGGGGGTGACTTTGGGTATTTGGCTTTGCATGTAAGTATTCTATGAGATTTTAATGTCATTATTTCCAGTGCTTTTCTTTTTCCTTTTGATTTGGACGAGGGAACTCAGTTCCCTAATTTATGCTTATTGCTATTCATGATGAGGGTGAGGGTCTCCGTAATTTTATGGATTTTTAGACATGGTCAACCATGCTGGGCATATGCCTGTTTCTGACTTTCATTTTGTATTTGTATTTATAAGTGTGACAGGAGGCCATGCCAGAAATGCTTCTGTTGTTTCAACGGTTACGGTTTCAAAGCACACCTAATACAGACTATTGTGTAAGTACGGCCTGTATGCCTCAAAACATACAAGTCTTCCGCTAACTCATTTAAGATCCCGTGTAACCCGCTGGAGAGAGAGAGAGAGAGAAGAATGTGATTGGACAGATAACCAATGTGCCTGTGGTTTGCAAACTGACGAATGCAGGTGTAGCCTGAAGTTATTCACGTCGTGTCTTCAACTGAAGAAAAACGGATATTCGTTATGTCTCTTCGAACATTCGAACTTCATCGTTTTGGCGGCCTTGGACCGTCAAAACGTGTGGAGGTGGAATAACGCTGGATTGACATATACATTTCTGACAACCGTGACAAGATAAACGTACGGTGACAGCATTCTGCAACAATATACCTGTCTCTCCAGGGCAAAATGGGCCGCTCATTTCCTCTTTATAGATGACAATGTTCGTCTGCACAGAACATCCGTTGTGAAGTATAGATAGAAAATCGGAATATCACTGTAAAGAAATATAGACTACGAAGGGCGCCTGCTCATGTCAGGCCGTGCCTGAGACTTAGTCTCCTGCAAGGGGTACTCCACGTAGTGTAGTCTGGAAACGTGTTATCACAGCTAAAGACATGACAGTTAGTGTTGTCTAAAACACATAGACAAAGTGCAAACATTTAGTGGAGGCGGGAATTGGACTGGGGAGGCCTGTTCGACAGCCTCCGAGAGAGTTCTTCAACTTCTCAGACTTCGGCCTGAGAAGTTTTTACTTTTATGAATCGGAATTTTCAGGAGTGTCCCCTTCTGAAACTTAGAAAATCTTTCAGTTGTCCCGGCTCCTGGGCGATAGGGAGCTACCCTGGTGGGGATAGTCTCCCACGAGTGCCTGTTGCGACACCCTATGGCCACAGGCCAAGTGTAGATGTCCGCCTGACAGTTCCGTGACACTGTCATAGGGTTTTTATCTTTTGGAGTCGATCTTCGAGCATGTTCCTCTAATTCCGACCTCGTCACTGTATATATGGAGACAAGTCGAGTAGGAGACTTCTCGAAATGTACTCTCAGAATGCGTTAAGACGGGGAAGCCCTGGTTGGGAGACGGCAAGTCCCAGGAAAAACTACCAAGTAGAGTCCCAGTGAGAGCCGGCTACCACTCCGGAAAGCAGCAGGGGGTTGTCATCCATCCGGTAACTAACCGTGCATATCCAGAAGAAGCCGCATTGTATATCGTCACCTACCCCTGCCGTCTACAACTGAAACTGATCTTCCCCAAGGAACGTATAGATTGTTCATTACCAGTCTGAGTTGTTCCTCCGCAAGGGCTCACCTTTTTGGTGAGTATAGGGAGTGACGTGGCATCCCTGATACATGTAGTGTTCCGTATTCGCCTTGTGCTTGGCACAGCGTGGCCTTTACAGGCCCTTGTGAGATTAAACTTCAAACCAATCAACCAACCAACTTGATTTGTGTTCCTGTGTTGTAGTGGTCAGTCAGCGTGATCGGGTACCAACCGATAGTCTCAATGCGGAGCAAGAAACACATTTAGCATCTCTGAGTGCGTGTACAATAGCTTCAACTGACATAGAAATTTCTTTCCTATGACAGTTGGAAACATGCATTTTCTGTGAATTGAGGAAAAATACCATTAAAGCAAACTTCCCGAAATCACAGAATTTCCGTGAATTGATGAAAAAAGAATAAATTGAAGTTCCGTCAAATCATGGAATTTCCGTGAATTGGCGTGGGAAGAAGAAATTGAAGTATCATCGATGACTTCTATTTGGAATCAAAATTTCATTAAATAACGAAGAATCTCCGGCAACTTTGCTACACGTTTCTTTCGGTATTTTCAGGAAAAGTTTTTACAGTGAGAGAAGGTTGAGCTCATCGTATGTTTCAATCTGTGCCTTTACTCAAAGTGCAGTACACTCTGAGATCAGTATGCACAACATTTCTCCATATCTCCATCAAGACCTCATTTTCGTGACTACGGCTTGATTGTAATAAATCGGCTAGCAAAGCATGCGAGCCATTAAGCTTAACACTGACATGTTCAAGTCCTTCAAGCAAGCGGAAGCAGCGATCTGTGCAGAGAACGCACGCAACCGTTGAAGATCTTCCGATCGTAGCCGAGTATTTTAACCTTGTCGCGGGCAGAGTAGCTTTCTGTACGTTACGCTCCTACCTCCTTTTAGAATATTGTTGGTTGGTTAATTAGAATTTATAGGCAGAAGAACCTCGAAAGACCATGCTGTGCCAAGCACAAGGTAACAGAATGCATTAAATGACTCGGGAAACCTCGGGGACGCAAAGCTCACCAAGAAGGTGAGCCTCTGTGGAGGATCTTATAGAAGAGAACAAGCTGTTCTCTCTTGTGATTTAATATTGCATATCTGGGCTTCGTGGACATTCCGGCACCATTTTTTTTTCTAACAAAGAGTTTCAATTGGTTCATCAATTGCCATGTGAGCCCCCGCCGGTGGCGTGGTCATGTGCAACTGGAACGACTTCACTTACGCCGTTATGTCGGTACACATCGAATTAACGACGTGGTACGAAACGAAACTGAGAGCGATGTCCTTCGTAGAGGATATGATAACGATACAAGTGAACTTGCCCGACAACTTTAAATGCATTCTGGCCGCTGTATACGTGTGAAGCGGTTGGGGGTGACGTAGGATTGAAGAAGTTTGCATATACCAGACATACAGTGTAGATAAATCGACATCACCACCACGCTCATTAACTTAATCATTTATTTAAAA
>JJRW01S0004948.1:32258-46183 GCA_001188405.1 Loxosceles reclusa | reverse complement strand
GGGCGTTTTAACGAGCTTTGTTTTAACTCCTAACCGACGTAATGGTTACCTAACGCTGCTGTTTTCATGTACTAGACAGCAAAGTTTCATAAAACAAGACACATAAGCAAGTATATTTATTTAAAGCAATAAGTACTAAGTGCAAATATTTTCTAAACGTTGTTAACATTTCGCACGCCTTGGGAAAATTAAGCCTAAGTCTACACTCAAAGCTCAAAGAGAAATTGCAACGCGTATCTGTTAAAACTCTCGTAACTATTCAAAACTGTGTAATTTTGGGATTTTTAACGGTGTAAGCAGCGATACCCGCTTCTAAAAATAATGTAATGTAGTATAAATTTGTGGGAATGCAAGAAGATTACCAGTTGTGGATAATGAAATCGTACATCACGTTATTCGTGCTAATGAATATTTGCCGACAACAATTAACGCCCATTTATTTCATTTAAATTGCAAAACAAATTTTAATGAATGCAGGAGAGGCGTTTTGCACGTGTGTCCCACTGTATTTACATTGTCCAAATCCCTAGTAGTGTTTTTCTTTCCTTCTGCACGCTTAGTTGTTTTCCTCTGCGCGCTGTGGGACGGCCGATTTGAGCTTAAGACTTACCTGTAATCTAGTCGGCTGTGACTGTGGGCCAGTGCAGCCGACGTTCGAAGTTGCGCGTCCAGGTTGCACAACCACTTTCTTTTGATTTTTCTTGGGGGTGAACAGTGAACATCCCTTTATCCCTCCTCCTCCAAGTGCCGAAGGTGCTGAACATAAAATAAATCGAGGAAATTTTACAGGTAGCGGCGATTAAATCGTACTCTCCTACCAGAGCGTGTTGTAGTCTCTGGAAGGACTGTAAGAGTTTCTGGAACATAAATAGAAGAATTTAAAGGAACAAGAGGTATGTGAGAAGTTCGGTCATCTGTTGTCGGTGGAATGTCGTCAGGAGTGTTTAAGTATGTCGACACTGATGACGCGGTCATTCCCCTTAATGCGGACACTAAAATGTTTGGTTGACCGCGTTTCAACTTGGAAAGGTCCATCATAGGGTTGAGTAAGCGGTCGTTTAACAGCATCGTTGCACACATAAACATGAGTGCAAGTCTCTAATGATGGGTGCACGGAGTAAGTGGATTTGGTGTATGGAGATGAAGGAAGAGAAGAAAGTTTTCTTATCACTTCACCCAACCGTTGGAGAAAAGATGTTGCGTCTGCGCTAGGCGATACCTTTGATGGCTGGAAGAAATCGTCTGGCAGTCGTAGTGTGGTTCCGTTCAATATTTCAGCACAAGTACCAGCAAGATCTTCTTTGACTGTTGATCGTAGTCCGAGTAACACAATTGGAAAAGTTTCCGTCCATCGGCTGGTATGGCATTTTAATGCTTGCTTGAGAGATCGGTGAAAACGCTCGATAAGTCCGTTGCTGGCTGGGTGGTATGAGGTGGTGCGTATCTTACGAATACCCAAAATTCGATTTAGGAACCTGAAAAGCTGGGATTCAACTTCTCGTCCCTGATCAGTTGTTATTTTCAAGCGAAAACCAAATCGTGCAACCCAATGAGTTCAAAATGTGCGTGCGATAGTTTCGGCAGAAATGTCTTTGATTGGAATTACTTCTGGCCACTGAGGAAAACGATCAGGTGAGTAGATAAGTATAACCTCCGGAAAGAGGAATAGGACCAACAATGTCGAGGTGAGCATGCTTGAAACGCTGAGACGGTAGTTCGAATGAGAGTAACGGACTGCTGGTATGTCGGTGTACCTTGGATGCTTGGCAGCTTGTACATAAGCGAGTTCGTTCGGTCTTTAGAAGGCCAAACAAAGCGTTCTTGAATAAGTTTTTTGATTGCTCGTATCCCACGGTGAGATAAATTATGCAATGATCTAAAAACTGCATGGCGAGACTTTGCTGGATTGTATTGCCGAGTTAAGTTTGCGCTAGTGTCACAAAACATTTTCAGTGAAAACTTAAAGCGGAGGGCTTGCAACTCAAGTGAAGTGGTAGAGTTCGAGAGTAGGTCTTTCAGTCCTTCATAGTTGGTTGAGCTTCAGCAATGGCATCGAAATCGAGAGATGAGACTTTGAGTTCGCTGATGCGAGAAAGCGTGTCGGCGACAGTATTGTCAGTGCCGGAGTCTGATATCCGTGCCAAACTGTGAGATATAGTCAAGGTGTCTCAACTGACGAGGTGAACTAGAATTTGATTTTTTTTAAATGCAAGGGTAAGAGGGTAGTAAAGATAATGATCAGTAAAGATAATGAAGTCATGGCCTTCTAAATTGTGCCGAAAGTGTTTCACTGCTAAATATATCGCAAGTAATTTCCTATCGTAAATGCTGTAATTCTTCTCTGAAGAGGTTAATTTCCGAGAAAAGAATGAAATGGGAAAAGGACAGTTAGTGATATATGATTGCAGAAGCGCACCCTTGGTGATGTCTGATGCATCGACCATTACTGATAATTTGTTGTTTGGTGCATGGTGATTTAAAGTGGAAGCGTTAGCTAAGTCTACTTTACGTTGTTCAAAAGTAGCTATAGACCTATCATTCCAAGGGACAATTTGTTTGTCGTTCTTTTTCTAGTCCTTCAAAAATTCATGTAATTGGTTTGTGCCGCATTTGGGATGTACCGACGATAGAATTTTATCATAGCTAGGAAACCCCGAAGATCAGCAATTGTTTCAGGCTGGGGGACTTCTGAAGTGACTTTAACCTAATCCGGAAGGGGTTAACACCAGACGGGGTAATTAAATAACATGAAAAAGAAGCTCAGAATTGTCAAAGAACGCACTTGTTGGGGTTCAATATTAGACCGTGTTCTTGTAATTTGCTAAAAACTTGTCGAAGATGGGAGATATGCTTCTCTGAATCTTTCGATGCGATTAATAAATAGTCGAAATAGGGAAGGCAAAAATCAAGGCCTTGCAGTACTTGATGAATATATCCTTGGAAGGTCTGGCCGGCATTCCTTAGGCCAAGTGGCATATAATTATACTCGAAGAGGCTGAAAAGAGTTGTAATTGAAGATGGGAAATATGCTTCTTTGAATCTTTCGATGCGATTAATAAATAGTCGAAATAGGGAAGGCAAAAATCAAGGCCTTGCAGTACTTGATGAATATATCCTATAAATCTGACCGTCATTTCTTAGGCCATATAGCATATAATTTTACTCAAAGAAGCCGAAAGGAGTTATCATTGCTATTTTTGGAATGTCCGCCGGATTGACGGGTGTTTGATGGTAGGCCTGAGACAGATCTAAGGTTGAGAAAATGTTTTTGTAATGAATAATTGGCTGCAATATCTTGGATATGCGGAACTGAATAGCGGTCAGGTATGATATTGGCGTTGAGTCGGCGATACTCTCCGCGCGGGCGCCAGTTCCCATTAGCTTTTGGGCCCTATGTAATGGGCTAGACCAGGGGCTTTTAGAAGGTCGTATAGTGTCTTGTGATATGAGAAATTCAAATTCATTTCGCGCTGCCTGGAGCATTTCAGGAGATAAACGTCTTGGTTTAGAAAACATTTGTGAGCCATTAGTCTCTATATGATAAAATACTGTAGGTGATTTACTTGGATGAGCTAATTTTGAAGGGTTGGAAAGATTCGGAAATTCTGCTAGCAACGAATGAAATGGACTGTTACCGGCAATAATAATAAGTTTTAGGGGGTGATTAGGAGTACTGCTTATCTTGGCTTTGGATGATAACTCCGTAATATTGTCGGTGAGGCGATTATTTCGAACATCAACAAGTAAGTTGAAATGTGTTAGAAAATCAATACCAATAATGGGTTGTGTGATATCAGCTATGATGAAAGGCCAAGATAAAGTGCGACGTTTAGGTTCAATGTGAATACCTTTGTTCCATATGCAAAATGTTAGAGCCATTTGCAGCGAAAAATAAAATTTTTTCGGTTGCCTACATTCTACTGTTTTCGGAATGACGGAAATGTCTGCGCCTGAGCCGACTAAACATTTCATATTCAGTAAAGACTCGGCGGCAAAATTCGTTCAATGCGGCAGTTGCACTGCGGGCCAAGTGAGTGGCCGACGATTCAGTTTCTCGAAGGGGAGAAAGAACAGGGAATGGAGCACTTTCCAGCGTTTGCGCCAATATGTTATGATCATACATTTCGGTAAGTCGGAAGGTCTTTGGCAATCTCTAGATCTGATGCGGTTTCTTCTTTGGAAGGAATACGTGTTGCGGAACGAACGTTGACAGCACGCATGCAACAAGTTGGCGCTGACGGTTAATTCGCTCAATTGTTTAGTTAGAACGGATGCCTGTTCTTCCAGGGGAGAGGTAACATTTTGGGGTGAGTGAACAGCGTTTATTCTAGCCGGCTGCACGAGTTCCACACGTTCATCGGCCATAGTTGGTAGTTGAGAAAGTTTTTCTCTAGAAGCTGCAAGAATTGGTTGTCTGGTAGTCGAGAGAGCCATAGTGATTTTAAGAGATCTTCACTAAAATGGTTTCCTGCCAATTCGCGTATGCGCGAAAGAAACCATGATTAACGTTGGTCACCAAAGTCAGGTACGTGTAAGAGCGTTCGAATTTCAGAAGTCTCGTTCTCTGAATGAACTTCTGTTATGTATTTAACGATGGAGCTGGCGATCTCGTTAGATCAGGCTCCGCGTGATCAAGCTGCTTCATTGTCCGGCAGTTCAGTGTTCTTTCAGAATGAATAAAGTCATGTTGTGTTTTATACAGCTTTACTGTTGAACTGAGTGTTCTAATCTGTCTTCTTGAGTCTTAATTTCCAACCAAGGTTATAACAAAATTGGCGACGAGGTACGTGTTACAAATGCGACATGGATCAAGGTCGTAATTAATTTACTTTTTCTCGTTGGATTCGTTGCGATATCTATATCATCGACTTCTGTTTCGTCATCGCATCTTCGCTCAAAAATGTGTACTTTCGGCTGTATTTCTGCGTATGAACCAAGTCAAGAGCCTTGGTCTTACTATGCTGAGCGCCTGCAACATTTCTTCTTAGCAAACGCGATCACAGACATTGGTCGCCAGCGCGAAATTTTCTTAATAGTGATCGGTCCGTCAACGTACAGTTTATTAAAGAACTTATTATCATCATATATCATCATATATCATCGCATAATCATCGCATATCACATCGCGAACCTTTGCAGAATTAGTCACGGTTTTGAATAATCATTTTGATCCAGCGCCATCTGAAATCGTTGAACGTTTCAAGTTTAACAGTCGGATAAGCAAAGTCGGAGAATCCGTTTCGGTTTTAATTGCCGTGTTACGACAATTGGCGACGCATTGCAAGTTTGGCGACTCTTTGGACATTATGCTCCGCGATCGTCTAGTTTGTGGAATTCAAGGTGAACAGATTTAAAAGAAACTGTTATCAGAGCAAAATCTTACGCTCTCTCGTGCGACGGAAATAACGCTCTCAATGGAATTGGCAACACAAAATGCTGTTGATTTTAAGTCTTCAATCGCTTCTGAGGTGTTTCATATTAAGCCCAAGTGTTCATCGCGCTGTCGGAGGATCCAGCGCACGCCACCAGTGGCCAAAACAGAAGACCCTCGTACACTATGTTTTCGTTGCGGGAGTCGCGATCATCGTTCGTCAGCATGTCGCTTCATTAGCGCGACTTGTCACGCGTGCGGGAAAATTGGTCATCTCGCGCCCGAATTTGTCAAGCTCAACATAAAGCTGAAAAAATTGTTGGAAACTCTAAATTTACGTCAAGAAGAGCAATGCAAGTGAAGCATTTTGCAACAAAAGTTGATTCACAGTGCTCACCTGTTGAATACACGCTTTTAAGGTTAAATACATTAACAGAGTCTCCACCACCAGTTCAAGTATGGTGTTGTGTGTAAGGTCAAAAAATCCTTGTGGAGGTAGATTCAGGTGCTCCATATTCACTGATACCTCTCTCAACATACAGCAAGTTGAAACGCTCCTTGCCACCATTGAAGCAGACCAACATTCGACTTCAGTCTTATACTCATCACCGCATAGACATCATGGTATACTTGATGTCGACGTTTCTTTTCAGTCAAGGAAGAAATGTCTGCCATTGTTAGTCGTTAAGCAGGGCACTGTCAAACTAGCTGGCCGTAATTGGATTTTTCCCATATCATTGATGACTGCTTTTGACCAAGAAGCTGACGAATTATCATATACTCGATCAGGAAAAGTGTAGTCGATTCTTCCTTCTGGTGCTCAAGAACTGACTTTAGAAGTTATTCTAGCCAAGCATTTTCAATTGTTCTCACTAGGTCTAGGGTTAGAAAAATATGTACTTGTTCATTTCACTCCACGTGTTGGCGTTTCGCCAAAGTTTTTCAAAGCTCGTCCAGTCCCTTACGCCCTTATAGAAAAAGTCAACAAAGAAATTGACCGTCTTCTTGAAGAAGGTATCCTTGAACAGGTTGAAACTTCAAATTGGGCAGCTCCTGTGATTCCAGTCCTAAAGCATGATGGATCAATTCGTTTACGCGGTGAGTTTAAACTTACTGTGAATATTGCGACAGAGTTGGAGAAGTATCCATTACCAATGACTGAAGATCTGTTTGCGCAGCTTTCGTGTGGTCAAATGTTTTCAAAGTTACATTTACGTGATACGTATTGTCAACTGTATCTGGACGCCAAATTTCAAGAGTTTGCTGCTATCAATACCCATCAAGGGTTATTACGTTATACTCGTTTGGCTTTTGGAAGAGCCTCGGCTCAAGCTAATTTTCAGGGAGAAATCTTTCTATTTTTTAGCTATTTTTCAGAGAGAAATTGATAAAATTATGCAAGGCCAAGCAGGTGCTTCATGTTATTTAGATGATCGTCTTGTGACTGGTCCAGATAAGGTAAATGCATCTAGAAACTTTAGACTGTATCTTAACGAAGTTAGAAAATGCAAGTGTTAAGGTACATCCATACAAATGTGAATTTTTCATACCTTCAGTGCAATATTTAGGACATCGTATCGATATAGAAGGCTTACACCCAGTGAATTCTAAATTGGAAGCCATCGAAAGGGCTCTAACACCAACTAATGTGAAGGAATTAAGGTCATTTATTGGATTATTGACTTATTACTCTAAATTCCTGCCATAATGTCTACCTTACTCGTGCCTCTATACAAGCTGCTAGAATCCAGACAACCTTTTCTATGGTCATCCCGAGAAGAAAACGCATTTAGAAAGGCAAAAGAAGCTTTGAAGTCACCAGTTTTAGTTCATTTTGATGTCAACAAAGAATTTATTCTTTCATGCGACGCAATCCCATATGGAGTGGGTGCGATTGTTTCTCACAAGACTCCTACTGAAGATCGTCCTATTGCTTTTGCCTCAAGAACTTTGACAAAAAATGAAAAGAATTACAGTCAAATTGAAAAGGAAACTTCAACGTTGGTTTTTGATGTTACGCAGTTTAGAAGTTATTTGTTGGGTTGCGATTTCATTCTGTTGACTGATCATCGACAATTATAGTTTTTTTTCGGAAAACAAACCGATTCCAACTGTAGCAGCTGCTCGCATTCAGCGTTGGGCTATGCTTGCTGCTTATGCTTATAAAATTCAATACCGAAAAGAAACCCTGCATGGTAATGTAGATGCCTGCAGACGCTTACCGGTTCCTTCAACATATGATGAGCCACTACCCCCACCTGAGATCGTTCTCCTGCTCGAACATTTAGATGACTCGCCGATTACTGCTCATCATCTAAAATCAGAAATTGCTTCTGATCCTGTTCTTCGCCGGATAAAAGAAGTATATCTTACACGGTTGGCCAACAACGGTTACTTCTGAGCTTCGTCCATTTTGGCTTAACAGAAATGAATTGTCAGTGGAACAGGGAATCATCCTGAGAAGATCAAGAATCTTTATCCCACAAAAGTTTAGGAAATTCATTCTCGATGTGCTGCACGCAGGACATCAAGGTATCTCTGCAGTTAAAGCTTTAGCACGTTCGTCCGTTTGGTGGCCGAATATAGATCGTGATATTGTAGTTCGAATCAATGACTGTCATGACTGTCAAATAAATGCTCCAATGCCCCCTACCAATCACCTTCCATGGCCAGAGACCATGAAGCCATGGGAACGTGTATATATTGACCATGCCGGTCCTGTGGAAGGTTAGATGTTATTGATAGTGGTAGACGCCGGATGTAAATGGTTAGAAGCAGTTCCAGTTCATTTAACGTCTTCTTCGGCAACTGTATCAGTACTCCGGAATTTATTTGCGCATTTTGGTATTCCGAAAAGTATTGTGAGTGACAAGTACTTCCTTTACTAGTGATGAATTCCGTACCTTTATTAGGAGTAACGGCATCATTCACATAACGACTGACCCATATCATCCAGAATCAAATATTTTGCTGAACGTTCCGTTCGTACTATGAAGACAGCTCTAAAGAAAGTCTCTTTGGGCACATTTCAAGAACGTTTAAAAAGATTTCTCTTCAACTATCGTTTTGCGCTAGTAGCCGCATCTGGCATTTCACCAGCCGTTGCAATGTTCGGTAAACCCCTGCGCACTCCATCTTCTACAGCCAAGGGAAATTCTGACTTCTCAGCAACCTGTTAGCAAACGGTGTGGTATATTTCTTTCTAGAGACACGGTGTGGACACGCAATTTTGGCCAAGGGTCGCGATGGGTTCCAGTTTCAGTGGTCCGCCCAGTCGGAAACACGATGGTAGATGTATCTACTCCAGCTGGAATTGTTCGTCGACACCTAGACCAGGTTAGACCAAAGAATTATTCACCAGCCCCGTGCCAGGATTCGGAAGAAGGTTCATGTTCGCTTTCTGTGGTAAGACAAAGTCCACAAGACAACGCCAAGGATTTGCATATTGAAGCCTCGTCACCAAGTCAACCCAAGCAAGTTCCTTCAACCCCCGTGTTACGTCGTTCCAATCGACACCGCTGTCCCCACGACGTTTCGACTTGTAAAATGTCACAATGTTGTTCGGTATTAAAATTAAGTAAGGGAAGGATGTTGTATATTTAACGATGGAGCTCGCGATCGCGTTAGATCGGGCTCCGCGTGATCGAGCTGCTTCATTGCCCAGCAGTTCAGTGTTCTTTCAGACTGAATAAAGTCATGTTGCGTTTTATGCAGCTTTACTGTTGAGTGTTCTAAATCTCTCTTCTTGAGTTTCAATTTCCAACCAAGGTTATAACAACTTCAATTAAACGTTTTTATAAGTTCAGTGTATTTATCTGTTAGTGGAGGGTTGAGGATAAGGTCTTGAACTGTGAATTCAGAATATCTGACTCAAAGCAGCCTCAACATGATTAAATATAATTGAGTCTTCTGTAATGTTCGCTATTAAAAATTGCGCTTCTAACCGGGCAAACCGAATCCGTGAATTATTATTCCAAAAAGGTGTGCCGTTACGGCGACCCTAGACACACGTGTAGGTCCTATGTTACATGGGTTATCGACTATACTGTATTATACAAGAATGCAGAAATACAATGAAAAAATTAAAAGCTAAAGATAAGATGTAACCAAAAGATATAGTAAAATTTCGCGTGGACAGAAAAGTGAGAATAAAATATTTCATGCGTTTAACTACCTCCTACTTTTTACAAGAAAAAATAATACCGTTGAGAAAAAAAAATTTGAATCGCACATAATAATACGGATTAAATTACGAGCACTGAAAACACGGCAGACTGAAGCACTGATGACAGGCTTTGCACTGAGCACGTAAAATTTCTTTTGAGCAAAGAAACCACATCCAAGAAGAACGATTGGTCACCAGTTTTGAGAATGCAGAAGGTTGCCAGTTTGAATGATCAAATCGAATATCACGTTATTCATACATTTGCCGACATCAATTAACGTCCATTTATTGCATTTAAATTACAAAGAAATATTAATGATTTCAGGAGCGGTGTTTCGCACGTCTGTTCCAAATACCTAGTAGTATTTTCTTTTCCTCTGCACGTTGAGTTGTTTTCCTCGGCGCGCTGTGGGCCAATGCTACCGGCATTCGAAGTTGCGTGCTCAGGGTGCGCAGTCGCTTTCTTCTGATTTTTCTTGGGGGTGAACAGTGAACACCACAAGTTTAAATATTGAATGTTTGATTAATATTTTCTGCAACATCATAATAGTCATGGAATATTCACTGAATTTATCCTTTTTTTAAACAGGCAAATACAACAAGAGTATTAACTATGTTTGGAAGATAAACTCTCTGGTGGATTTCAGCAGGCAAAGAAAAGATAATCGTTTAGGAATATGTTGCATTCAAACGCCCGGTATGTATTGAAATGCTGCTAAAGATTTTCCGTTTCCGATATGAAGTGTCAAAGAATGGTTTTCTGTGAATTGTTTTAGGGCACAAAATCAGCTATGAGATAACAAAAATTCTTATAAAACTGAAATTCTCTCTTTCTATATTCACAGAAAAGTCGGTAAACCTGCTTGCTTTTCCCGCACCAAGGCCTGAGGTTTTCAAGTTCTCCATGTGATAAGTACGAAAAGTGCCGCCTTAACTGCATTTTTCTGTTTAATAATTTATTTCGAAAAATAGTAGATATTCCGTTTCACATTGAGTCACTGATGAATGAGGCGCGAAAGAGGCCAGCACTCTGTAATAAAGCATTGTAAAAGTGCAGGGATGAAATACTCAAAAAACATGCACTGGACACTGTGAAATGCATGTTGAAAACTCTCTTTTTCTAACATGGCATATATCATTTGTAGCCTTTGAGACCGTCGTGAAACAGGTTTGTTTTACCCTCATTTTGGGTTAAAACTTGCTTTTGGCAGGTTCGTTAACCCCTGTAGCAGTGGGCAGAAGGCGCGTGTCTATTATATTGTTTGGTAGGCTACTTTTCTGTCTTGTCCAGAAATTCTATATAGTTTGTTTACTTGAACTGGGATGGCCTGGCGAGTGATATCCTCCATGTGGCTGCCCCGCGCTTTGGCAAAGGAGTATTCGTGGCTCTGCCCAGTTTTCTCGCCTTAGTGAGAGCTCTGACTCGCTTCTGGAAGCCAAGCAAGGTTACTTCCTCCTCAAAGAAGTTCGTAACCGTAGATACGACGGATAATAACGTCAATAGCAGCTCTATTAGAGGTTCTGTCTTCGCCGTTCCAGAGGCTTCGGTGACGTTGAATCCGAACTCTGAGGTTGAAGTTCTCTCATACGACTGTTACAGGTGGTTCTAAACCCACCCGCGCCCAATGCACTCGTTCGAGATGTGGCAGAAGAAACGATCGCCTACGGCATGAGGGCAAAAAGCAAAGAAAGTAACATCGATGTAAGCATTCATTTGCGCTAATAAAAGAGTTTTCATTTTCTGTTTAGGTGCTGTTAGTTTTGTTTAATTTTTCCGCAAATGATGTAATTTGCTGTAAAATAAAGTTTTATCATGTATGGAAATTGTACTACTCATGTTTTTATAAAAAATGCATCTTACTCACTTCAATGTGACAGACTATCTCTCTTCCAGTAGAACAGCTAAACATCTACTAGTTTTTCTGTTTGGGAGAGAGAGAGAGAGAAAGAGAGAGACTAGAGAGAGGTAGTAATTCCAAATTAAAGGGATAGAATCTCATTGCTGACACGATCAACATTTACAAACTGTTACAATTTACTCTCCCGCTGTGTACAATTGAATGTACACTGGTCATCAAAATTAAGAGATAATGACAGAAAGGAAACGGAACTGATACGTAATGCAAATTTATTGATAGAAATGTGTACGAAAGCATTAGTTCACATAAATTACAATGTTTGGCAGTTGATTATTCTCAAAATATTGAAATTAAAACCAAATTTATGGAAATTGGAAAATAATGAAAAACTTAAGTCACCAGCTGTGGAGCAGAATGTTCTTTAATATGGTGTATGGTCACCTCGGACAGATATGCATACCTCACATCTTGATTTCATAGACTGTACCGAAGTGTTGATCAAGTCTTGTGGAATTGCACGCCACTCTTCTAAAAGTGCACTTTTCAGCTCCTGAAGGGTCCGGGGAGCAATTTTCGCGCTGACATTCGGCGCCCTAAGACATCCCACACATGCTCAATTGGCTTTAATTCGGGTGAGTAAGCTGGCTAGTCCATCAGAGTAATATCTTCTGTTTGCAAGTAATCTGACACCACATGCGCTGGATGCAGCCGAGCATTGTCATCCATTAGCAAAACCTCGGGGCCGACAGCACCCCTAAACAGTCTAACTTGGGGTTCCAACACCTCGTCCACATATCTCCATGGGGTCACAGAACCTCCTTGAAAGATATGTAGCTCGGTGCGGCCATTTGTCATGATTCCTTTCCGAACCATTAAATCGCGGTCGCGGAAATGGGATATTTCACGGACAAGGGAAGGCAAGTTGCGTGTTCCTTCCTCTCACAAGAAGCACCGTTGAACATGACGACGGCACCAGTTTAAACGTGCCACTTTACAAGCTCGAGTGAGTGGGACACAAACCATAGGTTTTCTCGCATATAGTCCAACATCGTTAAGCCTTCGCGCAGCAGTAGAAGGGCTAATTCGAGTCTCTGTGACAGCTCGAAGGTCTAAAACCAAATCTCTTGTAGTCACTTCGCGGTTTCTTGGAGCCGACAATGAGAGAAAACGGTCTTCGGATGCAGTTGTTGCTCTTGGTCGCCCTTAACCAGGCTGTCTCTCAACAGATCCAGTGCGTTCAAAGCGGCTCAAAAATCTTGATATGACACTTTGAGGGATATTCAAATCTTGGCCGACCTCCCTCGATTTTGCCAATTATTCGCCACTTTTGACTTTCACTGAAACACTGAAATAATGCCTTTGAGCCATAACTAATGAATACTGATCACTTTCAGAAATCACATTCACTTTGAACAACTATAAAGTTTTTGTTAATGCATCCGGCTAATTCAGCCTTAAGAGCATGAGAAGGTAGCTTTATATTGAAGTCTGGAGTCTGAACTCTCTCAGAGTCAGACAGTGAAGCCTCTGCGCTTTTACGCGATTTCACTGCACAGCTTCGTTCAGTAGATATTGTAAAAAAATCCAAGTGGTTGTACCTTACAAATATAACAAGTTCCCTTAAGTTTAACCCCAATATACACTTTCCAAAATAATATCTTAACTAATTTTAGCACTTTGCTAAAATTGAATTAAAGTGAGCCAGTTTAAGTTTTTAAATAAACTTAATTTATTTTGTGCGAGCAATTTTTACACTTTATATATACTTCGGTGCAGCCTTGCACCTAAATAATAATTTCAATAAATATATATGCAAATCAAATATAAACACAGTAAAATAATATTTACGCCTTTTAAAATAGTTTAAGGCTTATAACATCAAAAATATAACTTAACTGATCTAAAATTGTCCCTTCCGTTGGTGGGTTTTGGACTTTATTTGCACACTAATTTCCAAGTGTGATTAAATTCGTTTTTGATTTCGTCTACTCAATTTTGAGTATCTGACAGACAAAATTTTCCAAAGGCGTTACAGCCTATTAACTCGTTCAGACAGACGTAAAGTGTCTGTTGTAATCTCCTCGGAGTAAAATTTGCTGAGGGTTTTTACGCAAAAGAGCGTAAGAGAACTTTAAGTGCCAAAAAAGGCTTCGATATCCAAATTTACTTTGTAGCTAAAAAGGCTACGGGCAATAGACGCCATTTTCTGCTTTGCTCGCAGTTTTATCACATTCTTGCGGTCACGTGACTTGTGACTCAAGAGCCTAATCTACATTTTCTCAGTTCCAGTGATGGCAAAAAAAAAAGACATGTTAACCGTGGGATTCGCTGCGCTTGGTTAGTAAAATTAGTACAAGGAATGTGTTAAACCATTACACAACACTATAGAGAGGAATTCCAACACGCGTCTATTGCGCACCACATTGTCAATCATCGAATTTGCATATTTTCGGCGCTAACATAGGCGTGGAAGAGGAATTTTATGTTCAATTGTATTTAATTAACATAAATAACTGCAGCACTGGGCATT
>JJRW01S0004931.1:119784-129938 GCA_001188405.1 Loxosceles reclusa | reverse complement strand
GATAAGTGAAGCTGCAGGTAAATGCCCATCATGGACGACCACACTCGGAAAACCCATAGAAGTGCGGAAACCATTCCTCCGTCCTCTGTCTGCTGGTCGTCTGCAAATGCCTGTTCCGTTCACCGACTGGACTCCTGAGGGGCTTATCTTTTTGGTAAGTACGGGGAAGATCGTGGCGTCTCCGAGGTGCCTGAGCCACATGTGTTACCGTTTCGTTCTTCCTTTGCCGGCCTCTTTCTGTGATGTCCTTTCGTCCAGACCTTTGGTTTCGTTCAGTTTATGTGGCTTTGTTTGCATTTTGTTCTTTCACCTTCAACGTTTACCTATTGGTTTTGTGTCTGTTTTGTTTGTCACCTCGTGTCTTGTGCTGTTTTTCGTGTCATAGAATTTTGTCTTTCCTCCAGGGTTAGCGGTCCACGTGGCTATACCCTACGTTTAGACGGTTTCCATTTTTACCCACAGTGTGGCTGCACATTTGCCGTGTGCGACGACCCTTGTCGCTGGAAATGGGGATCTTGGCAATTGAGGAGCAAGCCACTGTCCTCAATACGTTGCTTTGGTCCCGGCTTCAGCTAGACGGGAGCTTCAGTCTCAGCCTGGACTGTCGCAGTCGGCTAGACTGCGGGTTCCTTCGCGTACCCCGGCTAGGGTCAATTGATCGTTTAGGTCCGGCTTGATTAGTCTTCTTGTCGGCCCATTCCTGATGGTATAGTTCGTGGTTAGCTCTGCTGTGCGTGCACGTTCCCTTGTTGGGCTCGGTGGTGGATGTGGAGGGGGAGGCGCTTCCGGGAGCTGAATCTTCTCTTCAATATGCAAAAACAAATTTCATATCCTTCCTCCAGCGGGTCTTCCAAACGGGCTTCCAGAGGGATCGAGAGAAAATTCCTCCAGAAGGGTGATTTCAGAATTCGATTTTCTGAATGTATACGAGTTGGAACTTCTTCAAGAGCTCACCGTACACTGAGTTACCGCAGTCAGACGTATATGTATGCGTAGACATGCTCAGACTGTGCCGACTAACCATGATATCTTGACATTTAACACATCAGAGTTACCATCTTCCATAAAAGATGTGTACCTCGCCTGTTCCGTGCCGCCGTATGTCCCCAACCTGCTGCGCTGCTTTAAATACCAGCGTTTTGGTCATGGACAGACATCGTGCAGTGGAGTTGTGACGTGCCCATGTTGCAGCAGTCCTGCTCATGAGAATGAGTGTCTTTCACCTACTTGCTGTGTCAACTGCCAGGGTGACCACCCTGCGTATTGTCGTCGATGCCCTAAGTGGCAGGAAGAGAAGAATGTCCAGCACCCAAGTGAAGGTTACACAATATCTCTCTTACTCAGAGGCTAAAAAGCTCGTGTCACCTGAACATCTCCGCGGATGTTACGCGGCGGTTACTCTCAGCATCAGGTAGCAAAAAGTACAAAAGTCTCTCAGCTTTCCCCCTTCATTCGTTTTACCGGCTTTTAATGCTTTCAGTGTTGCTCTGCCATCGTCTGCGCGTTGAATGTTTTCTTCGAAGGCTTTTTGCACGACTCAAACATCTCCGCCGAATTACCACTTCCACTTACACCTGCGCAAAAATCAATGAAATTTTTAAATCAAACTGTTCAAGAAAGCTTTGCAAGAACTGGATTCCGGCGCAGTTGTTTATGGGGCTTTACCCCCTTTCAAATTCATTTAGTGAGCTCTCTGCGTTAGAAGAGGATTGCATGGATACCGCTCCTCCTCCTGGGCAGATACCTTCGAGCGGGAACCTGCAACATCTAAGCCGCTGCCGCCTCTTAGATAATTGTATGTCTACTCCTACTGTCGTGCAATATAACTGCCGTGGTTTGCGTGCTAACCTCGACGATTTGAAGCTGTTATTTCACAGTCATTGTCCTGTGTGTGTTGCTCTACAGGAAACCTAGATACGTCCAACAGCTCAGGTACAGCTGCGTCACTATGGACTTGATCGCGCGGACAACGTCTCGTCGGAGTCTCTGGGAGGCGTTGCTCTTATCGTCTCCAAACATGTGCCATCCATAGCTCTGACGCTTCAGACGCCTTTACAGGCTGTTGCTGTATGCAGTTTTGTCGGCCATGCTCTCACGGTTTGCTCCGTTTATCTGCCAGTGGGAGACCGAGTAGCCTTTTCCACTTTCGACGATCTGGTATCTTAACTTCCGCAACCGTTTCTGCTTTTTGGAAATTTCAACGGTCACAACACTTTTTGGGGAAGCTCCTACCAATTGCAGGAGTCGAGATGTTGAGCGCTTGCTCACAGATCTCGACTTGTACCTGCTAAATACTGGTGAGGTTACTTATTTTCATGCCCCAACGCGGTCATTCATTGCTTTGGATCTGTTTCTTTGCTCGCCTTCCCTGTACCTCTTGTGGGCGTGATCTCTCCTTTCGAAACCCTGGGGAGTGACCACTTTCCCATTTTGTTCTCAACTGCCACTACTGGCAGAGAGTTTTCCAGCTTGACGAAGTGGAAAGTGAATTGTGCCAATTGGGATCGTTTTGTCACATTGGCTGTGTTGACGGACGACTTACTTCAAACTCCAACCTTTGATCAAACGGTGGACCAGGTGTCTTCTTGTATTCTCTAAGCAGCTGCGTCTTCTGTAGCACGCACTTCGGATTTACCTCAATCACCTACACATTAGTGGAACCACGACTGTTCTGTAGCCCGGAAAGCGCAGAAGAAGGCGTGGAATGTTTTCCGCTGATATCCGACTTCGGGTGATATGGCGCATTTTCAGTGGGCTCGGGCGTTTGCCCGTCGGGTCCGCCGTTGCAACCACAGGGAGTCGTGGCGGAAGTATATGTACAGCATCAGGTCTTCGACTGCTAGTACGAAGGTTAATTGGAACACTATTCGTCGCATATGTGGTCGTCACACGTCTCACACAATACCCTGTTTGTGCATGGATTGTGGGACAGTCTGAGATATTTCTACGATTGCGAATCTCTTGGGTGAATTTTTTCCAAAGTTTCACGTAGCTCGAACTACAGTACAACGGTCCAGGCAATGAAATCCTCCGCAGAGCGTACAGAGATTTCCTTCCGGCATTTTAGACCGGATGGCTACAACTCTCAATTCACGTTTTTGGAGCTACAGACAATTCTGTCTCGTTCTCACGATTCTGCTCGTGGTATAGTGTATACACAGGTACCGTGTATCATACCATGTTGCGTCCCTTATCTTCTCATTCTTGGCATGTGTTTTGTTGCGGTTGTTTAACTACATTAGACTGGAGCAAGAGTTGCCATCCGCATGGCGACATGCTGCTCTTTCCAAAACCTGGGAAAGATCCCACATCACCTTTGAATTACAGACCTACTACGCTAACTAGCTGCATGTATGCAATTTGGCCACAAGTATCCAGACATTCAGTGGTACAAACTCTGAGAGTCCTGAGCCATTTATTAATATGATGTTGGTCCCACTTTTGCATCGATGTCAGCCTGCACACGTCTGCCGAGACTTTCCATCAGTTTTTGATTGGTGGCTACAGTAATAGACTTCCAGGCGTCCATCACACAGGAAGTGAGTGCTGGCAGTGAGGATGCTCCGTTTGGCTGGCGACGTAATTGGCATTCTACTTCGTCCCAAAGGTGTTCTATAGGATTGAGATCGGGGTTCTGAGGCGGCCAGTCAAGTTTTTGAACACCCATTTCGTTAAACAATGGCTGCAGAAGTCTCGATATATGAATGGAGCAGTTATCCTGCTGGAAGAGAAATGGGCCTTCCCCGAAATATTGCCATAGAGTTGGAAGAGCATCATTGTCCAGAATGTCCACATCTCGGAGTTCACATTTCCAACCACAGTCACGACGGGACCACAGTCAGGCCAAACCCTGAAAAACACCCCCATACCATGATGCTGCCACCACCAAACTTGACAGTCGGCACAATGTAGTCACTTAAGAAGCGCTCGCCGGCGATCCGCCACAACCAGACGCAGCTACCAGACTGTCAGATTGTAAAGCGAGTTTCATCACTCCAAAGAACATTTTCCACATGTCTTCAGTCTAATGAGAATGAGCTTTGCACCATTGCAATCGACGCTTCGCATTCTGGGGAATGATGTTGGGCTTGTGAGCGGCTTCACGATCATGGAATCCCAGGTTTTGTAACTCTTGACGAACAAAGTCCTGCTGGTAGCACTAACGCCTGATGAAGTTTGGAACTCCTGAGTGATTTCAACCAACGAAGACTTGCAATTTTTTGTCACGACCTTTTGCAGAGTTCTACGGCTGCGTTCACTAATTTTGTTCGGCCTGACACTTCGATTTTCTGCAGTTTCACTGCCGCGAAGTTTCCACTTCACAATTACATAACTCACAGCGTATTTTGGCTTCTGTAGAAGGTCCGAAATTCCACTAACTGATTTCCCACAAATGCGTCATCCCACTATAATGCCACGATCAAAGTCGCTAAGCTCCTTTGACTTATTCATTATCTCACAAACGCATACTGACTGCCAAACCACTATCACCACTTTTATAGCTATTGGTTACGCATCAAATTACGTCACCGGCCAGATCCACTTCTTTCGGTGGGTGTCCGGATACTTTTGGCCAGACAGTGTATAAACTACTAAAACGGCTAGTGAGTGCATGTTTGGTTCATTTCGTCGAATTTCACATCGTTTTGTCCCCGTTCCAGAGCGGTTCTAGACGGCTACGTTCCGCTATAGACAATTTACTAGCCTTGGGGAAGTCTGTCCGGGAGGCGTTCCTTCGTCGTGCTTACTTGGTGTCGATCTTCTTTGATCTGGAGAAAGCCTACAATCGCACCTGATGATATGGCATATCCTCCGTGACCTCCATTCTATGGGGCTCCGGGGAAACTTGCCGGTGTTGTTACCACCTTTTCTGGACACTTTCCCCGCGTTACATTATTCATCAAACTGAATGGCATTCTGTCCACGTTGCTTCAGGAATCCAGTGCTCGTTGTACGTTGACGACTTGCAAATTTCTTCCAGCTCGGTGAGCATGCAATGTCTCGAGCGTCGACAACAGCTCAGCTTGAACCAGCTGCTTTTTTGGGCGGATGACAACAGGTTTCCGTTTTCGCTTGAAAAGACCATCTGTATGAACTTCAGTCACAGACGTGGCTTGCATCCGGATACGAGTCTTCTTTAGGATCCGTTGCGATTCCGGTCGTTCCGGAAACCCGTTTTCTTGGTGTCATCTTCGACCGATCGCTCACTTTCGCAGCGCATATTCTTCACCTGAAACTGAAGTGTACCAAGGCACTAAACATCATTAAGGTATTATCATCGATCTCTTGGGGTGCAGATCGTGTCTCCTTCTTGCGCCTGTATCGGTCGCTTATCCTCTCCAAGCTGGACTATGCTTCTGTTGTGTATGGTTCTGGCCGACCATCTGGTTTAAAGGTGCTTGACCCGGTGGCTCACCAGGCACTACGTCGGTGCACTGGTGCTTTTCCAACATTTCCTGTGTCGTTATTGTACGTCGCCAGGTGCTGAGCTTGTGCTACTTCACGAAGTTGCTGTGTCAACGTGCACATTCTTTGTGGCTCCGAATGTTTGAACCTACACTTCCAAGTCATTTTAATGCACGGTTTTCTTGCGTTCCTAGGTTTGACATTTGGATGCGCTCGGTACTGAGTGGGCTCGGTTTGACTTTTCCCGACATTGCACAAAGAGGTTTCTCTTGCCTCTTGGGAGAAGTTTCAGCCTTTGGTGTGTTTCGACTTGTGCCGGTTTGCCAAACCTTGTGGCTTTGCGTGACTTGCGTACTCGGCGTTTCGATATCCATTTTTGCTGGATTCAAAGACACGTCAGCATTCCTGGGAACGAGGCTACAGACTGTGTCGCGTCGACATCGTCTGCGAATGCCTGTACCCGTTGCTGACGTGAAACCCGTTATTCTTGTCCGTTTGCATGATCGCTAGCAAACTTTCTGGACGGACAGACTGCGGACAAGCTTCATTTTGCACTTGCGGACTGGCCGTGCACTTCTCGCTGTTCTCGATGAGAGGGATGTATTGCTCACTCGGGTTTGTATTGTTCTCACACGCTTGGCGCATGGATTTCGTTTGCGTGGAGAGGAGCCACCTACATGTTTTTTCTGTCACTCAGTTTTGTCTGTTCACCACATTTTCATTGACTGTCCTGTTTTTAAGTCACTTCGTGTTCAGATTTTTAATTCTCGTGTTTTGGACCGTCATACTTTTGATCTCCACCTTTTGAATTTTACCGTTTTGAAACATTTTTGTAATTTCGTTTTATATTTATCACTAACTTTGGATATTCGTTTCCATTGATTTTTTTTTACATTTCTATTGTGCTGGTTTCATAACCCTCTTTTACGTTCTCTTCCCTGTTACTCCTCTGTACCTTCCACGTGTACATGACAGTCATCTTGTTCGTTTTGTGCTTGTTTTCTTTTCGCTATTTTTGTCTTGCTGTTTATCTTATATTTGGTATAGAATGGCTTTTCAGGTTTTGTGGCCATTAAACCACCAACTACTAACTACCATCACCGACTGGAAACGAGCCCGTACGAACTCATGCAAATCCGTACGACCCCGTTTTCGCGATCGCTAGCAAAGTTTCTCGAGTACACAAACTGTGAACAAGCTGCCTTAAATGCAACCTGTAGTTGAGGACCTACCGTACACTTCTCGCCGTTCTCGTCGACAGGACGTGTTACTAACTGGGCTGCGTATTGTACACACGCTTAACTCATGGTTTCCGTTTGCGTGGCGAGGAGCCATCTGCATGTTCCGTCTGTCATTCAATTTCATCCATTCATCACATTTAAATTGTTTGTCCTGCTTCTAAATCACTTCGTCTGCAGATTTTTCATGCGGATTCTGTAGACCTTCGTACCATTTTAGCGCCATCATTTGATTTTACCATTTTACAGCGTTTTTCTGATTTATTGCCATTTATATCACGAACTCTAGTTTTTTTCTCATTGTTTTTTATCTATGCTTGATGATCTGGTTTTATCCCACTGTTTTATACGTTTCTACTTTTACTGTTTCTCCTCTGTACCTTACACGAATACACGTCAATCTTCTCGTTCGTTTTGTGCTTTTGTTTTGCATGTATTTAGTTTTGTCATCTTGCTGCTTTATCATAAGTTTTGCACAGAATGGACCTTCCATGTTTTGTGCCATTAAACCTCTAATAGCCAACCAACCAACCACCGTCCTCCACATACGGAAAATGCGTAACATAACTCAGCTACGCTAGTTTACATAAATTAAACAACACACTTTTTTCGAAATGTCGATAAAAATGCGCCAAATTGTCATGTGTTAAGGGGAAAGACAGGCACCAAAGATGTCTGACGCATAAATGCGTGATGCTTGCATCGATTTGAATGTTTAACATTACGAATACGAGATATGCTTTGTGGAACCGAGACATGCATTGTGGAATCATGATATTGAGACAGAATTTACCTGTAGAATTGCGGAATCGCGGGACAGGAGGACTCTAAGATGATCGTTGGAGGACGTTGTTAGATGGCTGAATGTTCATGATTCGGTGGTTAACCGCTAGTGGCAGTAGTTTCTAACCAGGCAATCACCTTCACGAATGTACAGCTCGGGTAGGCACAGGGCAAAAACAGCGTCTGATAACGGATATATGCGGCTATGTGGGGGAGGGGGGCTCGACGGTAAGGGACAAGTACGTCTACTTACTTGCGATCTGTGTTTGCTGCGGCAACAGGGCAGATGGTATTAGCTTCCATGGTATGCTGAAGGCTAGATGAGGAAGGTCTTTATGTCAGACGACCGACATTATATGTGCCACTAACCGCCTGCCCAAGGAAGGGATCGTTTGCCTTCGGCACGAATGCATGTTCACTGGGAATAAGATCGGTACTCTTTACTGGTGATCTTTCCTGATGATCAGCACTCTTTACTCTATATTCTCACTAAAGAATGACTTTCGACTAGTGTACATCTGGAGAGACTCAAGTACTCGTTTTCGTCACTCGCATATCAGTGAAAGGTACGTATATCGTAGGAGCGGTATCCTGGTCTAATGCGGCATATCATTAGGAGAAAGCATGTAGCTGTATATGATGCAGGGAACTTTGAATATTTTGCAATATAGAGACTATATCATGAACCCCATTGTGCGACCTTACGCAAGGCGCAATTAGAGCAGATTTCTTTCTACAAGCGGATAAGACGACGCGACTCACAGCACGCCTCATGCACCGGTACCTCGAGGAGCAGACAGCTGCTCATATGGAATGGCCAACATGCTTGCCCAACTTCATTTCCAAAGAATATGTTTGGGATGCTCTAGGGAGACTGGTTTCAGAGTTTCAACCTCCTGCGCAAAATCTCCAAGCCCTCCCGACTGCTTTACGAGAAGAATGGGACTTGCTGTGTGTGCCCATGGAGCTCCTTAACAGCATTAACTGCGTGAAATATCGATGTCTGTCCTGTACTGCTATTCATGAAGACCATACCTCATACCGAGTGCATACCATGCGCCATACTATTTCATCTGCACGTCTGAAGTTTACCCTGGTTTTTCGACATGGTACGAATCGTACCTGCGTTTATCTGTTCTGTTCAACTGTATTCATTCCGTATGTGTGTGTGGTGCCATAAAGATGTCCACCAAGTTTTATCCAACTCTGTCGTGTACTTTTATCACGTGTTTTCCCTTCTTTGCTTAATTTGTAGAAACAAGTGTAGACAGCCGGAGACAATATTTACAGTAGACAATTGTGCTTACAACGTCATTATGACTCATTTGGTTCATATTTATTAGTATGCACAACGCAGATATTTCAGTCAGTTATTTGTTTATTACGAGTACATCTTTGTTTCGTTGATTTACCACTACCGAATTATATACGAGCACTGACTTTAGATTATTTTAAAAACGGATGTTCCACTATCGTTGCATTAAAGACGACGGCTATGTAAAACAAGCCAAAAATATTCCGCTGTCAAGGCTACGTACGCTTTCTGTCAGCTTATGCAAAATAGGAAGGGGGCACTCGACGCGAATTAGTATCACCTCCAGTGCTTTTCCGTCAACAATTAATGAGGAATTGTGCGTTACGAGTATTTTAATTAAAACTTCTGCTCAGAGAGCATATTGTGGGCTGGGGAATAATGAGCTTCTCATTTCCCTTTCTTGTTTGCTTTTACACTTCTTAATTAGGTCTTCGGCGGGATGACGGCAGCGTCTGTGTAATGTCGTTATAGAAATAGCATTATTGACGTGAAATTCGACGCTCCATTTTTAATCATTACTTTCACCGTAGCTTTAAAAGACATTTTAACGAATTTCACCCTGTTTATTGGACAGGCGTGAAATCTAGAATAATTTGCAATACTCGTGCGAAATGGAAATATATGCAATAACAAAAAAGTTTTGCACAAGTAATTGGTTTATTTTACAGACGGTTTTCGTGGATTATTAACTGGTATCCGATGACGACTGTTAGATTTTGACAAGTTATACTTGTCCAGCGAGCTGACCTCGTTTTTGGGGTTGAGTACTGAAGAGGGGATTTACTTCCTTTGATTGGTGAGCCATCTCGTTGTGATGGTTGATAAATGGTTCCCAAGGACAAAAAAAGGACGGAAAACAGTCAGAATTGAAAACATTGTTGTGACCCAAAATACAGTTAATATCAAAAGCTCCAAAACCAATATGTCGGTCAACAGTTATTGCTTGTAGAAGAGTGCTCCACTGAAGGCGGAAACTGAGCAGAAACAGATCTATTCAATCAGTCTATACCTCCTTTAATTGGGACGTTGATAAATAATGATTTAACGTCAAACGATGCCTGGCATCGTTTTACTTCAAATTGATACTTAGCAACGTCTCAATTAAACGAACCTCAGACTTGCCGACTCCTTGATTTTCACTTCTCTCAGCTAGAGGTCGAACACTTAATTTCTCTCACAAAACTCTGTTTAGAGCAATCTGCCTTCTCTTTTGAAAACCGATTCTTTCGCCAAAATATGCCAAACCAAGTGTAACTGAGCCAAGTCTCACCAAGCCAACTATCGCCAAATCACCACTCTTTAATCAACGACGCCAAATTTCAAGCCAAGCAAAGTGTCGCCAAGCCACTACTCTTTAATCAACGACGCCAAGTTTGAGACCAAGCCTGAACCAAGACATCACCAAAGAATGT
>JJRW01S0004921.1:22247-32333 GCA_001188405.1 Loxosceles reclusa | reverse complement strand
TAACCCTATTCTCTGAACTCTTTCTAAACAGTACATACTTCACGAGGTCTGGCGACTAAAATTAAGTGGCCTACTTAAGATGAGGATATACAGGGTGATCCCGAATTCATGGTACAATCTTGAAGTATTGGTACAGGACACACTGTAACAATTATTTATTTTAGAGGAATGTATGGGCGCAAGTGACACGGTGAGGTGTAAACTCGGGGAATACATGAAAGGAAAGACAAAGTGTTTCTTGACAGCATTTTTGCCAAGTGCAATGTTTACAATAACTGTTCAAAACTGCGTCCACCGACAGTGATACATGCTTGACAGCGTCTGTGTAGCGATTGGCGTACACATTCGAACATTCCAGTTATTTCACGCAGACTTGCTGCAGCTACGGATATTCAAGCAACGAGATACTCATCGGAGTGAAGTCCCATAAACAAGACTCTTCAGATGTCCCCATAAAAAGTAATCGAGGTTCGATAAATCGAGAGATCAGGGTGGCCAAGGGACTGGTCCATCGCTCCCCAAAAGTGGCATTCAGGTAATTGCGCACATCAGTGCTGAAGTGGACTGGCGCCCATTATGCTGAAACCACATTTGGTTACGAATGGCGATCGGGACCTCTTGCAGCAGTTCTGATAAAACCTGTTCCAGAAAAAAAAGATAACATTGTCTATATTGAGTCGCTTCGGTAGTAGGTACTAGCCAATCAAAAAGTCGTTGACGATATCTGCCCACATATTCAAAGAGAATCGTTGTTGATACGCATGTGGTCGCGTTGCCGCGTGGATTGTGAGCTGCCCATACATGGAAATTGTGCGCATTAAGTACATCCTCGCGTGTAAACGTCGCCTCATCTGTAAATAGCACATGAACTGTGAAATCCGGCTGCAGTGCACATTGTTGCAAAACCCACTGGCAGAAGTTTAGGCGCCGAGGATAGTCTTCCAGATTGAAAGCTTGTACTCGCTGCAAATGGTAAGGGTGTAAGCGATTTTCGTTTAACACTCTCCAAACGGTCTGTTGACTCACACCTACGTTATGTACAACAGCTCTTGTACTTGACTCGGTTCTATCAGTCACAACGTTCAAGATGCTTTCTTGAAGGCTTGGACTGCGTACATCTTTTCGTCGACCAGCTTCGTGTCCGGTGACGTGGGAAGAACCTGTTTCACAAAGTTGACGAGGTAACCGATGGAAAATTCTGTGATACGGCATTCATCTATCAGGAAACTGCTCGTGATGCATTCGTAGCGCAGCCCTGCCGTTACCATTTTCACGGCCGTACATGAAATACGTGTCTGCTTTTTCGGCATGCGTGAAGTCTCCGATCATGGACGACAGCACAGTCGAGAATGGCGGCTTTCCCCTACTTACAGGCGTAATATTGAACGGCAACTGGACACCTACTGCCCTCTACCGGCAACGGAACCAACCAATAGCTCAATTTTTCTTTCCTTACATGTATTCATGTGTTTGCGCGTTACTTGCGCCCATACATTCCTCTACAATAATTATTGTTACAGTGTCCTGTACCAAACCTTCAAGTTTGTACCATGAATTCGGGATCACCCTGTATAGTTATTAGTTTGGAAGTACACTTTCTGTGGTGTGACAAATATTGTTACTCTTTCAAACGTTACTACGCTTCTCCCAATCTTTTTTTTTCCTCAAATCTGGGTGTTGTATGCGTCCAAGGTCTGAGATGTTGGGTAGATAGATTGTTTGTGTGCGTGTAAAGGAGAAGTTAGAGTAGGAGCGACAAAAATTAACAGTGTCTTCTATACGATGAACCATTTAACAGGGTTCTTGAGTTTTTAAAGTAAAACGGAGATCTTTCTACAAGACGTATATTCTCGAAGGCAGAACGCTCATTTGAGCGCTTCCTATGACCTCAGATAACCTACCTTTAGTTAGTTGATGCGTTTGATTTGCCCAAGGCACAAAGCTCTGATGGGGTAGTTGCTGCCCAAGTAGGGTGTGGTTCCGATTCGCCAGACAGTGGCAGCGCCGTTTTTGTTGATACTAATAAACGCGGTCCCTTGTTCAGTGTCTTGTTATTGGTGGACAGTTGATGCGATCTTCACCGCTGTTACTATTGAGGGGATAATTGGGCAAAATGTGTTTGGTAATTCCAGGCGTTTTTTTCTTCTGAAATAATCGAGTTTGCTCTTGATGGCTATGAATGCTTCCCAGTTGATAGTTCAGTTACCGAACTTTTCTAGCTTTCCTCCCTCATAGAATCGAGGGGTGTGTGTATGTTTTAAACATTTTGCGCAGGGCAGTGATTATGCTATTTTTCAAAATTATACCAAACAACCAAGCGTTCAATAGTATCTGGAGTAACTAGTGCTTGAAACGCAAAGAAATGTTTATTTATTTATTTATTTTGTTTTGTTTACGTGTTGTGTTTGTTTGTCCAAAAAATTTCCCAAAAGGATTCAAGAATATTTTATAAAACTGTTGCGCGTAACCTTATTTCACCTTACGTATTTGTTGAAATTATCATTAATTCAGCCGAAACATTTATCATTAGAAGTTCGTCACATACTCATCGATTGTCCAGCTCTTGCATCACTTAGTCTTAATGTTTTTCAGTCTCGTATGTGCGATCTTCCCACAATTTTAGCACCATCATCATTTGACATTTTGAAACTTTTTTTTTTATTTCTTGCTTCAGTTTTTTGGTTTTATCATGTATCTCATTGGTTTTATCATGTTTCCTTAGTGCTGCTCTGGTCTCATCCATTTAGCTCCATCAGCTAAAGCAACCCAATGTAAATATTATTTTCAAAACGCCCGTGCATCTTCGAACTTATCGTATTTTAGAGTTCATGTTCCCTGTGTAGAGATATAAAGGATGAGTAATCGTATATAAGACGTGGTTTCTGTATACAATATACATATTATTCAAAGATTATTATCACTAGTGATATTTAGGAAATTTTATAACGAGGAGGAAGCATAATGCCTTACGGCGCGCTGAAAAGCGAAACGCATTTTCACATACTATTCTGATTCTATTCAGAAACATATCAGATACTAATATAAGTTAAAATTCGTTTAGTAGTTTTATGTCCGAGTTTTTTTTTTTTTTAATTCTGTTGCAGTTTTTATTGTTTACTGTTATTTAATTGTTACGGCTTTGTTGGTTCTAAAGTCCTGTTTCCTTACCTGATAACTTTATATCACATGCTAATTTTTTACCTTTGGAAATATTGTATGCAAATTCATCCCTATATTCAGCGAGTAAAAAAAAAACAACATCTAGCTGCTTTTTGTTGTGTGTGTAAACTTTTACATCTCTGAGACAAGGGAAGTACTTGAGAGAAAAGTTTCTCTCGAATGTGTCTTTTTGACTTTGAAATGCCCTTCACGGAACCTGTTACAGTGTAGTTGCTCATTGGCGACGATATAATTCGTCCGACAGCGCTGAACTCGTTTCTCCGGCAACCTTTCGGAGATGGTAACTGCCTGTTTTAATGGTACTTTCGCATGTTAGTCTCTAGAGAGCTGCATATTATCATCATCATCAGCCCGGCTGTCTGTTGGTGCCGAATGGCGTGACACTTTTTTTTTTCTTTTTCTTTTTTTAAAGGGCGAAACAAAAGCGATAGCTTGGCCTTGGAAGAGTTACTTGTGTGCAATGCTCGAACAGATTTAGATTTAATGGATATTTTTGTCATTACTTCAAGCATTCCGTGTTAGGTTTTCCCGTTGTAATATTCGGATTTCCATGCAAACTTCAGGAAAATGCATGACGTTACCGGATTGCCACTTGACTGTAGTTCTCGATGGGCCGACTAAGCGGTTGACCTGCGCATCATCCAGGGGAGGTGTAGGGGTTGACTAAGATGAGAGTGGAAAATATTAACTATGTGTCAAATTTTAAATTCTGTGCTTTAAAAGACAATAAATAGTCGGTGATATAAAATTTGACGACTTGTGTATGAATGGACCTTCATGTATGAATGGCAAAACATTGGTTTTTAAATACGATAGTGAAATACAACAAAAGTTATTCTGTTCTCCAGCAGGTCATTAAAGACCTTTTGTAAGATATTTGGTCACCCTAGAGCTAATACGTTATACACTCGCTTGTATTTCTGCGTTGATTAAACGTTTTCCCCGTTTCCTCCTTAAGAATGCTTTTTCCCTGAGCTATAGCCAACTTAATTTTATAGATAAAGGAGTAAAAATACCCCATTTATTTTTGTTTAGGTTGATGGAAGAACCTTACTTTACTTTACCATCGTGTGGGGAGATTGAAGGATACAACTTGTGGCACTGCATGTTTATTGCATTTTATGTGGATCCATATATATGCATTTTATATGAATATTTGAATCCAACAGCTTAATGAAAATATAAAACCGAATCGTGTCAACCGCACGATCCGAAAATTAGTTTAACCAATCGTGCCCTTTCAAGGGTTTGACATTTGGTGAATATGGACAGTGACGGGATGCCCTTGATGCCCCCCCCCCCCCCCCCCACACACACCACGGGTTTGGTGCTGCATGCTTTTAGTGGGGGTTGTACTGTACCAAGGGGTACTAAAACCACCACTTTTCATTGTTCTCATCATCAGACCGGATTTCAGGATTTCTTTTACTTTAGTTTTGTTTTTCGCCTTATTCATACAGCGTTTTAGTGTTAGTTTGTTGTGCGTCCACCAACCAACCAACCCTGGGTGCTTTAGCCATTTTGTGTTCCGCTTTAAACGTATTTGACACAACATGACCTTTTACAGGCCCTTGTGCTTTTTCAAATCTTCAAAAGCCAGTCTCATAAAATATTGCAGAGCCAGGGGTCGATTTTGAAGAAAGCTAGGTCCGTTAACGGACACTTACAAAACTCTCAAGTCTTGGAAACGGACCCTTCACAAAACCCAGTTGTTTAGACAATACTTACAAATGACTAGTGTACTTGTATTTGTCTGTCATAATTCCAGATTCTTCACAAATGTACTTCAGGTTATTCACAAACATCCCCCCCCCCCCACACACACAAATACTAAAAAACATCCATACTAACCAGACCCTGCAACAAAAGTCTGAATGAATCGACCTCTGGAGTCTGACCTGGGTGCTTCTATATTGAGAAAAATATGGAAAGAAACCAGTAGCGTAAATCCACGCGACGGAGGTCCCACCGCAGAAAACGCTACTTGGGCTCTCAGGCTCCCATGTTCAAACAACATGCACAGCCTCTTTCCTATTTGCATTGCCCCACCCCCACAACTGCGGGGGCTTAGATACGCCACTGACGAAAAATATTGAAGATGCTCGCTCGCTTTCACTCACGCAGACATAGACATCTTATACGAAAGTTGTAAATTAAAATTTGTGTATTTGAGCCTTACATGGACGTAGGAGGATAATCGGATAATCCAAATTGAGGGCCCAAACATGAATTCGAAAGCTCCCATGGGCGACACATCTACAGACATTTAAACAGAAGAATCATAAATTACGCTTTTTATTTTAATCCAGTTTTTCTTGTACCTTGAAGTACCTCAAACCTTGTATCAAGTACCTAAAAGAGAAATGTCTATAATTTGGGGAAACAGGATGCTTACGCGTTTTTTGTAAAATGCCTCGGTGGGCCACAGAAATACCTTCCGGGCCACGGGTTGAAGACCTCTAGCGTAAAGAAAACACTCGAGGAATACCTGTTTAGTCTTCACACGAGAATACTCGTTTCATTTTCTCGAACACGCAGAAAATTGCAACAAGCTAGCCACAATTCCTTGTTTCTTGAGGTTGATCTGCTGCTCTACAAGAAGGACGGCTTCAGTTAGTGTAGCCGCGGAATGTTATTGCGTGACAGACATTCGGTTGATGTCCAAAGAGAGTGGATAAGCACGATAGCGTCAGTGCAGTAACATTTATTGTGAAGAAGCTCTTGCGACTTTTTACTGCAGTTCTGAATTCTGTTTTTGACCCTGAAGAAAAATTGTGGGTAAGTTTAGAGCACGAGAATACATTAGAAAGTTCTCCTTCCTTCTTAGTTTCCAAATTCATTATTTTTGAGTTTGGATGCCGCGTTTCATCCGGAGTTAAAGAGTTTGTTCCAAAAGAGTATTACTTTTCTCTAGTCTACTAAAAAAAATCATTTGAGCTTTGCGGATGTTACGGATAGGAGGGAGAGGGGGAACGTCCGCAAGGCTAACACGGCTTTTTAGTAGTTCTGGGAAAACGCACTTGTCGGTTTGGATAGTTGCCTAACTGTACTGCAGCCAAAATTCTTTGTTTCCTTTCTCGCTTGCTCATTTACAAAAACGGAAAGCAGAAAGCACGAGTCAGCTGACTGCAACAGAAAATGCTGGCTATCTGGAGGTTCTTTATTTTTTTCTTTCTTCCCCCTGAGGGAAACTGATTTCCCAATGTAAACCGAAAGTCTTTTTTTAAATTGTTTCGTAGCAGAGCGCGTCGTTTTGTTGTTCATGTTAGCAAGTAATCCAACATTCAGTTTACAATTAACGTTGTGCATCAAAGGACATTTTTCAACAATACGTAGTTGATTTTTACAGTCCTGTTTAACAGTCATTTTCCAGTCCTGTCCTTTTATCTCTTTTCATAATCTCTTATCCTTTTAGACTATACAAGGAGCATTGTGATGGCTAAGTGGGCACTTATTAATCATGCGAGAAGAAAATCTGGCTATAACTGGAAGCGAATTCAAGTGCGCGTTTAAAGAAGTTCTTGGTCGACTCCCGCTAAGCAGGCGCCAGGACGGATTCATTTTCTTAAATGGTACAGAATTTAAGCTTTCGCCCTCTTGCATTGCGTTGACGGATTTTTCCTTGTGCTCAGTATAGAACACGTGATGCAAAACATTAATGTACCACGTGGTGTCAAGTGAGATAAGGTAGCGCATACGATGTAATGCTTTCTTTTTAAAGTGCAGAGGCAAATTGGTGTTAGCTAAATTCGTGAATACAATCACAAAAGTTAAACATAACCAATTTTCGGGTTGAAAAAACATGTTACACCAAAATTTAAATTTTTTTTTTCATTTTATTTATTGCCTTAGCCAGGGATCGATCCACACTTTTGTTGCAGGTTCCGTCATTTGATTTTTTTTTATTTTTCTTGATGATAAAAAATTAACTAATAATTTTGTGAATAACGTGGAATTTGCATTTGCGAAGAATCTGGAATGACGGCAGAAAGCAGTACAAAGAAAGCATCAGCACAAATGACCAGCAGTACGCTCGTCATATGTGAGTCATATTCTGCCCACTATGTCTTGTGAAGAAGATCTGGAGTTTTGTGAAGAGGTCCGATTTCTTCTAAATCGACCTCTGTTGGCACTGTGCTAAATCGACTACAAAGCTTGTCACATAAAAAAAAAATAATAGATAGTTTATTTTGCATTTTTATGTTCCAGATGAAAATAGTCAAGTTATTGGGCGTTCTTTAAAAGAGAAAGGTGACAAATAACCTAATCCTATGTAATTATCTTTGAAACTATATTTCAAATTCAGTGAATTTCACTGAAAGTGAAAAGGAGGTGGATCGTAAAAATGTAACGAAAATTCGTTGTATATAATCTGGGAACCAGTGCGGAATTTTAACAATTAAAGCTTAAGGAGAATTGTATTTTCAAACACAAGCCCACACACAAATGACTTTTCAAGCACAACGAATGTTTAACAAATCCGCTGATGCTGAAACTGTACTAAACATTGAATTTAAGGAAGTATAACTTTCATGGTGGGATGTATCAACCCCTCCTAAATAAAAGAGTCTTCGAAGTAGACGCCGTACGTCATTTTACGTAGGCATCTATAATTTTGCGTTGCATTCAAAATTGAAGTTTTGTTTTCATTATTCAATCATTGAATTATTTGACATATAAAATAACCTGAACAAGGACTCGTAATAGAATAACAAAATGAAAAAATACAGGAAAACCTTGTTGTCGAAGAACAAACTTAAAAGGAAGAAATAAAATTGCCCTACCAGTGATGACGTGGAGCATTCAGTCGGAAAGCTTCCTTTGTGTAGGAGGTGTTAGGTATATAGGAAAAAATACTTTTCGATAAGTAAAGCAAATTGAAGGCACAGATTAATTCATTAAAGGAGTTTTCTATGTTTTGAGTTGTATAATTGATATGGAAGCAAATAAATTTACCTGTACAAAATTGAGCTCTACGTTTGATATAATCACTCTTGTGTTTGACACTGCACTGCACATATTGTTGAAGCAGGACTGCCTTATAAAGGTATGCATGGATCGAGATTTTTGGCCTAATCCCGATGCATTCAAAATTTTTGAGGATTGGTCCGGTCGCTGTATTACCGGAGAGTCTCGGGGCATCCCCACAAGAGAGACCTTCGCTGTGAAATGGGAGCCCCAAGAGCAGGATATGTCTCCTTTACCTGCATCGATGCCTCCCCTCGTAGCAGGGGTTTCCTGGGCTATCAGTGTAAGATTTTCCCCAGAAAATTCGAAAATAAGCTGCCTCAAATACCTGTCGGCGTAGCTTAAACGGTAAAGCAGTCACTTTAGAGATCACAGATCCGTAGGTTCGAATATAGGCGTCGACAAAAAGCAGACTTTCTTTACAATGGCGCCCGAACACATGAACTCACACAATTGGCCAAGGACCCAACCGTTAGGTCCACCACTCGAGGTCAGCCTGACCTCTCTCTCAAGTCGGGGATGATGCAAAGTTCTCCCCAGAAAATACTTCGAAAATAAACTGCCCAAATACCTGTCGGCGTAGCTTAACCGGTAAAGCGGTCACTCTAGAGATGACAGATCCGTTGGTTCAAATCCCGGCATCGACAAAAGGACAGTTTTTCTTTACATCAGCACGCCACTAAATCCGGCTTTTCATGAACCCGAGATATATTTTTCTTGCATTTTGAGTTTTCTTTTGTCAAATGCTTTTCGAAAGTATTAACCATCGGACTTTTTATACGGGTATTTTATGTTGGTGGTATGTATGTTTGTTAACAAAATATGCTTTTATTCGATTGCTTTGGCCCCCTCAGGGGCTTACCTTTTCGGTGAGTACGGGTGTGACGTGGCATTCCGGAGGTGCCCGGCCATTTAGTGTATCATATTTACCTTGTGTTTGGCACAGCATGCCCTTTACAGGTCCTTGTGCCATAAAATTCCTATTACCAACCAACCTTTGACACATTATGATTATTCCTTCTATAAATGCAACCTGAAAAGTTTGTATGTTGTAGGGAGAAAATATACAAACCACCACCTTTCCCCGCCTGCTTCAAAATCAGAATGCATTCTATTGTCTCCCCATGCTTTGGTTCCCCATTATATTTTGCATTTGCGTCTTTTTGTTAATGGAAAAGTGGTTGTTAAGAAAGTAAACATATTTGTACCATTCCTGAGTGTGGGTTTTTAGGCTCTTTTAACTCCTTGGGTAGTAATGAAAAAAAAAAGGCAAAAGCGGATTAAATGGCGGGGAAAACATGAAATGAGGTGTCCTCCTTTTGAACCTGCAGGTCTTCCGCCATTTCAGTACGGTTCACTGGTTACTAAGCCCACCATCCTCCTCCACTTTTCCATCGCACTCCTCGATGCCCTCAATTGCTAAGAAGGTGGATGAAAGCGTGCATTGCTGTTGGAATTGCATTTCTCAGGAAACTAGTCCTTGGTCAGCAAGAGTAATGAGTTTTTACCTAAAATCGTAGCCCGTGACTTTTTGCTTGCATAAAAATTCCGTAGTATTTTACGCTGTTCGCAATGACGCTTTTCGGGAAAGATAGTTTATTTGCTAATATTTTTGATTTCCATATTTTCCCCCCTCTGCTCGCAAGACAGTTATTTGGCAAAACATGGGAATTCACAGGGTGTCTTTACACCCTGTGTGTGAAAAAAAACTAGATGTCCCTGATGTCGGTGCGAATTGAAATCATTTACCAAATAGACCATGTTATCAGGTGCGTTTAACAATGCGTTAACGCGGGCATTGTAGCGGAACCCTGCCAACTTTATCATGGGCCCCCTTTGATGAAACATGAACTTATCTGTCTTTTCATGTGCGAAATGTTTGTTCACGTTTCGAGTGGGTTTTTTGGTAGTATAAACGAGGTTCCTCCATTAGCATTT
>JJRW01S0004915.1:4228-16287 GCA_001188405.1 Loxosceles reclusa | reverse complement strand
TATGTCCAATCCTATTATAGTCGGTGTCATTCTTGTATTTGTTTAGAAATCCCTTTTAAACCTGTTCTGAGTGATTTTATGTCCAATCCTATTATAGTCGGTGTCATTCTTGTATTTGTTTAGAAATCCCTTTTAAACCTGTTCTGAGTGATTTGTAATCTCCGCAAGTTATTTGCTATGGTTGGAAGAGCCCCCTCGGTTGCATAGCGGTTCCTACGGTGGAGTGCTGTACTCTAGAGCCAGAGTTCAACTCACGGTCGGTGTGGTTTCCTACGAATAAACATGATTTGTCGCACTCTTGTCTCCTCAGGGGCTTACCTTTTTGGTAAGTACGAAGAATGTCGTGGCGTCCACGAGGTGCTTGAGCCACACGTTAACGTTTCGTTCTTCCGTTGCAGGCCTCTTATGTTTAAGCGTTGTCATTTGTTTAGGCCTTTGATTCTGCTTACTTTATCTGCCTTTGTTTGCCTTCTAATACGTTTTTGTTATTTTCCGTCCAGCGTTTACTTTTGGTTCTTGTATCAGTTTTGCTTATCTCATCGTGTCTTGTGTTCGTTTTGTCCCTGTGCTACATTTGTTTTTTTTCCAGGGATAGCGATCCACGCGGCTATTCCCTACGTTTAAGGGGCTTCCCTCTTCACCCTCAGCGTGGCTGCACGTTTGCCGTGTGCAACGACACGTGTCGCTGGAAAGGGGAATCCTGGCAGTTGATGGGACGAGGTACTGTCCCCATTACACTGCTTTGCCCCTGCTTCAGCTCTATGGGAGTTTCAGTTATGGCCTGGACTGTTACAAGCTGCTAGACGGCGGGTTCCTGCGCGTCCCCCTGCTAGAGTCAACTGATCGGTCGAGTCGACGGGATTAGTCTTCCCGTTAGGCTCGGCTGTGATGGTTTGGCTCCTTGTTGGCCCTGGCGTGCGCGCACGTCCCCTTATTGTGCTCTGGTGGGTGGGGCTGCCGGGAGCCGAATTTTAATCTCCACTGTTCGAGCGGGTCCTCTAAGAGGACCCGAACCGAACTCTGCTTCATCTGACCCTGGTGCTCCTGCATTTTGTTATTTAATCATTCTTTTGATTCTGGATTTTTTAAGCTCTCCCCCTTTGTCATTTCCAAGGGACTTTACTCACTTTCCGGTACACCAAAATCTAAAAAAGCTCAGATCGGGTGATTTGCTTCTCGAAACTGCTTCTACTCTATAGTCTTGTTCTCTCCTTAAATGCACTACTTTAGCCAACCTACCGATCAGTAACTCCACATGTATTTCTCAGTTCCTTCCGAGGAGTGATCTCAGCAGTTGATTTTCTGAATGTCTCCGAGGAGGAACTTCTTGAAGAACTCTCCGAACATGGAGTTACGGCAAGCAAACGTTTCTGTATGCGTAGAGATTGACAGTCTGTGTCGTCTAAGCATATTATCTTGGCCTTTAACAAACCAGCACTACCATCTTCCATCAAAGCTGGTTACCTTTCCTGTTCCGTTCGGCCGTATATCTTTAATCTGCGGCGCTGCTTTAAGTGCCAGCGTTTTGGTCATGGACAGACTTCGTGCTTTAGAGCTGCGACTTGCCCTCGATTCGGACGTCCTACGCACGAGAATGATTGTCCTTCACAAACTTGCACCTTCTATCGTAGGCCGACGCCAAAAGCTCGTGTCGTCTGCACCACCCCGCGGATCTTATACGGCGGTTACCCGCAGCACAAAGTCGCAAGAGGTACAAACTTCTCTTAGCTTTACCCCGTCCTTTGTGTTACCGCCATTCTTCCCTTCCTCTGCTACTCCGCACTCATCTCGTTTGGAAATCGTCTTCCAATGCTTCCTTCACCTCTCAATCATCTCCCCCAAGATTCCTTCGGCTCCTCCTGCTCCAAAGGATGTAAAATTGAAGTCGAAAGACTCAAAAAAGCTTCATAAGAAGATCGCCTCTGGAGTTCTCCATGAATCGATCAAACTTTTTAACTATTTTAGTGAGCTATCAGCGTTAGGGGACGAGGAGTGCGTCAGTATGGCCTTTTTCGCACGGGCAACAACTTGTCTGAGTCTCGGGGAGGCGTTGCCCTTCTCGTCTCCCACGACGTGCCTTCCATAGCACTGACGCTTCGAAAGTCTTTACAGGCTGTTGCTGTACGTATTTTTGTCTGCCATACGTTCACGATTTGTTCCGTTTATCTGCCACCGGGAGACAATGTGGCCTTTTCCACTTTGGACGATTTGGTGCCCCAGCTTCCGCAACAGTTTCCGCTGCTTTGAGATTTTAACTGTCACAGCACTCTTTGGGGAAGCTCCCCTATCAATAGCAGGGGTTGAGTTGTCGAGCGCTTGCTCACAGATCTCGACTTGTCCCTGCTGAATACTGGTGAGGTTACGTATTTTCATGCCCCAATGTGATCATTCACTGCTTTGGATCTGTCATTCTGCTCTCCGTCACAGTACCCCCTGTGGTCGTGGTCTGTCCTTTCGGACCCTGGGGAGTGACCACTTTCTCATTTTGTTGTCCTCTACCACTACTGGCATCGAGTTTTCCAGCTTGCCGAGGTTGAAAGTAGATTGTGCAAATTGGGATCGAGTTGCCACATTCGCTGTGTTGACGGACTAATTGCTCGAGACTTCAACCATAAATCAAGCAGTGGACCAGGTGACTTCTTGTATTCTCCAAGCAGCTGCGTGTTCTGTACCACGCACTTCAACGCGTTTGCCTCGATCACCTAAACCTTGGTAGTACCACGACTGTTCTGCGGCCCAGCAAACGCAGAAGAAGACCTGGGACTTTTTCCACAGGTGTGTGACTCCGGGTACTATGGCGCGTTTTCAGCGGGCACGGGCGTTTGCCCGTCGGGTCCGCCGTCGTAGCCAAAGGGAGTCGTGGTGGAAGTATGTGTCCGGCACGATGGCTTCGACTAGTTCGAAGGTTGTTTGGGACAAGATTCGTCGCACATGTGGTCGTTCCCCATCCAACCCAATTAAAAAGCCTATTTTGGCAAGGGTGGTGGAAGCGTGTCACCTATTCTCACGATTGCGAATGTCTTGGGTGAATCTTTTTGTCAGGTTTCACGTAGCTCGAACTACAGCACATCGTTCCAGGCTGTGAAATCTTCTGCAGAGCGTGTCTGTGCACTGGTGCTTTCCGGACATCTCCTGTGCAGAGCTTGTACGTCGCGGCACAGGAACCATCGCTCGAACTCCGTCGCCAGATGCTGAGCTTACGATATTTCCTCAAGTTGCAGTCTCAACGTGCACATCCATTATGGAGCCGAGTGTTTGAACCCAGCCTTGCACGTCATTTTCATGCAAGGCCGTCTTGCGTCCCTACTTTCGGCCTTCGGATGCGACGTTTACTGAATGAGCTTGGTTTGCCTCTTCCTGATGTTGCGCAGAGTGTCGTGGTTTCTCTTGCCCCTTGGGAGCAGTTTCAGCCCTCTGTATGTTTCGATCTGTACCGGTTTGCCAAATGTAGCACCCCTTACGCTCAATATGTGCACCACTACCTTGCACATCGAGCGTCGTACTCCCAATATGTGCCGATCTTCACTGATGGGTCCAAATCTGACGAGCACGTTGGGTCAGCTATGGTATGCTGTGGCGTTACATTAACCGACAGTCTTCCTGCACAGGTTTCGATTTACACTGCCGAGCTGCATTCACCCTCCTTAGCGTTGGAACACATTTGACGTTGCTCTCTGCTGAGGACTTGCATTTTCTCAGACTCACTCAGTGCTTTGGAGGCTCTTGTTTCTATGGAGCATCCGACTCATCCTGTGTTGTCCCACATTCTTGTTGCTCTGCATGAATTGTGTCTTCGTGGCTTTGATATCCGCTTTTGCTGGATTCCGGGTCACGTCGGTATTCCTGGGAACGAGGCTGCAGACCGTGCCGCGAAATTTGCCGCGGGTCGTCTGTGTATGCCCCTCCTCTTCACCGACTGGAAACCCGTCGTTCGAGCCCGTCTCTATGCTCGATAGCAAGAGTTCTGGGACACAGACTATGAACAAGCTGCATGCCATACAACCAGTCATAGCGGACTGGGCGTGCAATTCTCACCTTTCTCGACAGGTGGACGTGCTACTGACTCGGCTCCGCATTGGACACACTCGTCTTACGCATGGTTTTATTTTGCGTGGGGAAGACGCACCTACATGTTCGCATTGCCATTCAGTTCTCTCTGTTCATCACATTCTAATTGTCTGTCCTGTTTTTAAATCGCTGCGTTTACAGTTTTTTAATTCTACGGTTTTATCTCTGCCGACTCTTTTAGCCTCGGATTTTACTGTTTTACATCGATTTTTGCTTTCGTGTAATCTTTTGCATGAACTTTAGTTTATATTTATTGCTTTTATTTTTTACGTGATGTGCTGGTCTCGTCAGTTTTATTCTTTATTAGTTTTTACACTGGTCTCTTTATTCTTGTACACCCATCACAAATTTACAGACGGTCCCACAATCACGTCTCACAAAGTGCTTCTGGAGTCGCCCCAAAGATGAAGATCAGTCATGTAATTTACACTCCTGAACATAGGTTGGTGCACCGTACTCTTTGTGGGGGCTGTGCCTTACACTGGTACACAAGACGTTTTGCTACAGCTCGTTTGTTTCCGTCTGTTTTACTTTTCTGTTTTTATCTTACGTTTGGCACAGAATGGCTTTTCAGGTTTTGTGCCATTAAACCTCCAACAACCAACTCTGCAGAGCGTACAGAGATTTCAATCCGGCCTTTTATACTGGATGGCTTCAACTCTCCGTTTACGTTTCTGGAACTGCAGACAGCTCTGCCTCGTTCTCACGATTCTGCGCCTGGACCAGATACCGTGCACTACGCCATATTGCGACATTTGTCTCCTGACTCGCTCCGTGTGCTGCTCCGGTTGTTCAACCGCATTTGGGTTAGAGCAGGAGTTTCCTCCCGCACGGCGACATGCTGTTGTGCTGCCGAGACGTGGGAAGGATCTCCACTTCGCCTTTGGATTACAGGCCTATTGCGCTGACCATCTGCATGTGTAAATTACTGGAACGGATGCTGAATGCACGTATGGGGCATTTTCTCAAATCTCGTGTCTTGCCCCCGTTCCAGAGCAGTTTTCGGCGGTTACGCTCAACTACAGGTAATTTACTTGCCCTGGAGACGTCCGTCCAGTAGGCGTTCTTTAGTCGTGCTCACTTGGTGTTTATCTTTTTTAACTTGAAGAAAGCGTACGATCGCACCTGACGTTATGGTATTTTCCGTGAACTTCATGCTGTGACGCTCTGGGGAAACCTGCCGGTGTTTATCTAGAATTTCTTGGCAGATAGCATTTTCCAGGTTCGAGTTGGTACGACTCTGTCCCGCCGCTTTCCTCAGAAAGAAGGCGACCCCCATGACGCTATTTGAAGTGTCATTTATGCATCATACAACTGAATGGCATTTTGTCCATACCTGTTCCAGGAATCCAGCGGTCATTGTACATTGACGACTTATAAATTTCTTACAGCTTGGTGAACATGCGATTTCTCTAGCGTCGCTTACAGCTCAGCATCAAGCGGATGCTTCATTGGGCGGATAACAACGGGTTTTGCTTTTCGCCGGATAACACCGTCTGCATGCATTTTTGTCGCAGACGTGGCTTGCATCCCGATTTAAGCCTCTTTTTAGGATCCACAGCGATTCCAGTTGTTTTTGAAACATGTTTTCTTGGCGTCATCTGTGACCAATCTCTTACTTTCGCAGCGCATATTCCTCATCTGAAACTGAAGTGTACGTCGGCCTAAACACCAAGGTTTTCTCGTTTACCTTTTGGGGCGCAGATTGAGTTTTGCTGTTTCGCCTTTACCAGTCATTCATCTGCTTCAAGCTGGACTATGCTTGTGCTATCTATGGTTCTGCCCGTCCGTGTCGTTTAAAAGTGCTCGAGCCGGTGGCTCACCAGACACTACGTCTGTGCACTGGTACTTTCCGGACATATACTGTACAGAGCTAAGTCGCAGCGCATAAACCTTCGCTCGAACTCTGGCGTCAGATGCTGAGCTTGCGCTACTTCACGAAGCAATCTCAACGTGCACATGCTTTATGGCGCCGAGTATTTTATTCCTCCATTACTCGTCATTTTCATGCACGGCTGTCTGGTGTTTAGGAATTTGGATGCGTCATTTACTGAGTGATCGTGGTTTACCTCTTGACATTGCACATAGTGTTGTGGTTTCTCTTGTTCCTTGGGAACAGTTTCAGCTATCGGTATGTTTCGACATATGCGGGTTTGCCAAATGTAGCACTCCTCACGTTAAATATATGCAGTACTACCTTGCACATCGAGCGGCGTATTCGCAACATGTACCCATTTTCACTGATGGGTGGAAGTCTGACGGACACGTTGGGTCTGCTTTGGTGTGCTGTATTGTTGCACTTATTGACAGTCTATCTGCACAGGCTCCGGTATTTAGACTGCCAAACTTCATTCCATCTCCTTCGCGTTGGAATACATTCCTCGTTGCTCTCTGTTCAGGCCTTGTATTTACTCCGACTTACTCAGTGCTTTGAAGGCTCGTGTTTCTCTGCATCTCTCTCACCCTGTATTGTCCCATTTCCTTGTCACTTTACGGGATTTGCGTACTCTTGGGTATAAATGATGTCCGTTTCTCCTGGATTCCGGGACACATCGGTATTCCTGGGAACGAGACTGCAGATCGTGCCGCGAAATCTTCCGCAGGTCTTCTGCCTATGCCTGTTCCCATCACCGTCTGGAAATCCGTTCTTCGTGCCCGTCTCCATGATCGCTGGCAAGATTTCTGGAACACGAAGACTGCGAACAAGCTGCATACCGGACAACTTGTAGTTGCTAGCTGGCCCTGCACTTCTCACTTTTCTAGATTGGAGAACGTGTTAATCATTCGGCTTCGCATTGGGCACACTCGTCTCGCGCATGATTTTCTTTTGCGTGGCAAGGAAGCACCTTCCTGATCCCTCTGCCAATTCAGTTGTCGCTGTTCGTCACATTTTAATTGAATGTCTTGTTTTTACGTCTCTTCGGCTGCAGTTTTTTTCTGGTGTTTTAGATCTTCACTTGATTGTCGCGCCATCGTTTGATTTGAAGATTTTGGTGCATTTTTTTTACTTTTTACTCGTCTATATCACCCAAGGTTTAGCTTTTAGGTTTTCATTGATTTTACGCACGTGTGATGTGCTAGTTTTTTCATACTTTTCCTTTTACGTACACCCATCACATGTTTACAGATGGTCACATAATTACGTTTTACAAAGTGCTTCTAGTGTCTCCCCGAAGCAGAAGATCACCTACGTAAATTACACTCATGGACACAGGTTGGTGCAGCGTGCCCTCTGTGAGGGCTGTGCCTCACACTGGTACACGTAAAACTTTCTTCTGCTCATTTGTTTCCGACTGTTTCATTATGTTGTTTTATCTTCGTTTGGTACAGAATGATTTTTTTCAGGTTTTGTGCCATTAAACACCAACAAATCAGTCGCACTCTTGTCTAGATCTTCCATTCGCTTCTCATATGAGTTTTCTATTCATTCTCACCAATATGCTTGTGAACACATCAGGATACTATATTTATTTACAGGGTATTTACAAATGCCTAAGAAATCCAAACAAAATAATGTCAACTTGTAAAGAGATTTCTCTCAGAGACTGAGCATATTTATTTCACTTTCGTGTATTCTTGTTGTAACTCCGCCAGAACATAATGTAATGTACATGGTATTGTAATATGTAATTGAATAAGTTATGACACTGTTATTGGATGTATTGTGCATTATGTAGACTGGAAATAAAGTAATTATGTATATCTTTGCATTAATTTCCTTCCTGTTTGATGTGAATTTTTCTTATGGGTTTATCTATTTTGCATTGTTTTATTGTCAGCGTTTTCGCACGCGAAGACTCATGTATAATCCCCGGTTTATAATTTGATGTTTTCTGTTTTCTATGTTGGAATTTGTTGCTTTTCTTGGTACGGTGACTTAGATGGCGTTTGATGTATAATACCCTTTTGACTTTCATATATCATGACAACGTATCATTACACTAGCTGAAATGTCAATTCTAAAGTGGAAAATAGGTATGAATTTAAATAACTAAAGTGTTTATTTCGCACTGTTGATTTATACATTAAATAAATAATAAAAAAAAAACAGATGTATTTCAGATAACTTTATCAAATAAGACAACCAGAAAAAGCTTAATTTTTGAAGTTCCCGTGCTGATAACAATTAGCTGGAGAAACTTCCGAAGCATCCCTCTGGTTAACAATATTGTGCGTTCCGAAACTAATGTCGTTGAATTCGGAAATAAACTAAGTCAAATTACAGTCAAGTCTCTTGGACACTTTTGGTATTTGCAATGGCAATTCATGACATTCTCATTTCTTGACATTCATGACATCAAATGACACTTTGACATTCATTCGTTTTCTGTCCAAGTTCTTGTAACTACGATAACTCAAGTTAATTCTAAGTCCAATTTTATGTTTTGGTCACTTTACAAGTCACAATTTAACGCGAAAGTTGCAGTTTAGGTTGCAAAATCCCTTTGAGGTAACTTTATTTTTACCTCCTGCATTTCCTTAGGGGTCCTCTAGAGTCATGAGGACATTTATTACTTTGACAACAGCTTCAAGTCTGCAAATAATGGTAAATAAGAAGTGAAATTTCGCTTTTTTTTTGTTTCTATCATTGCATGCTCAGCAGCACGTTTGTTGACATTTTCCTAACTTTACGTGCTTTCGCAATGTTCTTTTGCAAGGGCTGGACAGCGGATAGAAGTATAACGTCAGCGCGGACTGTTTAGGGGACTACTGCGTTCAAGAAAAAGAGGATAAGGTTTCATATCTGCTATTAGTAGGGATTAGACGCCATATAAAATATACAAACACAAATACAAAATAAAAGTCAAACAGGCAAAATTTCAGCATGGCTGATCACATCCAAAAATACATAAAACTGTGACCTTATTCGTCGTCATATGCATAACATTAGCATAAATTGGGAAACGGAGTTCATTCGTCACAAGTACCAAAAAGCATGCAAAGAAATAAAGGAATTAAAATCACATGGAATAACAAATATATATATAAAGAAAATACACAAAATCTCATCTACCCATAAAACCCATAAGATTGCGAAAACGACTACCGTCGTGAATATACTCTACGCTAAAGGAACGGACAGCAAAGCGTGATAGTATAAGGGAAAGAACACAAGCATAAATACGGGGACGGTCCTCTACGTGCTGCAATTACACCATCAACCCTTCTGGGCATACTTCATTGAGCAACAAGCTGCATCAAGAAACTCAACACACAAGAATAGTATTAATGTATTGGCAACAAGAATTTAATCACAAATGTTTACTGTAGATGGTCTCCGCATGGATTGTCCCACGTTTTCAAAAATTCCCGACATTTCTCGAAAAGTTGCAGCTTTAATAGCAAGTCGCGCAACACGGCCCTCATAGGTATCAATGAGTCTCATGAATCAAACTTTTCAAGTGGTTCCAAATAAAAGAAAATCTGGACATACGAAATCAAAGGATCGTCGTGGCCAAGTTCAAGGAATGACATTCTTCCTCACTCCGTATTCATGTTGACATAGATTCATTTTCCCGCAAGGCGGCTGTGAAAACTATGAAATGCTAAACGATGCCAAAGACTCCTGTCTTGATTCTGTCCTTCGTATAATTGTCGAACAAACGTTACATTTCCATTTGTGGTCTCACAACACACAGTTACCTGTTTACGATTTCAGCATTTGTGCAAGGCGCCATCACACCATAATGTCTGATTGCAAATGACAGGAGTGAAATGATACCTTCCGAGCAAATTCCTCCCTAAACAACACACACACACAGCACCCTCTCGCACCTTTTCATCACGATTGCGTATATGTTTATTTGAGTGGAAATGTTTGTCTTGCTGTACCATACACCCCCTGTCAGTTTTGGCTAAATAGTTCCCGAACACCTTCTATATACAGTTCCAAGGCCGTCGCTCAGCAAGTCATTCCTTTAACGGACTAGCTCTTGCAAGTGTTACGCTTGTAAACTCTTATGTTGGAAGGAGGAACCAATGCCCTTATTTTCACCAATGCCATTATGTCATTGGTGGAAAGGAGAAACGAGGTAAGACGTAATTTTAGAGAGGTTTGTTAATTAAGCTACCTAATGACGAGGCGTACGCCGCAGGAAAAGGGCTGCTTCGGAATTCTTTAGAGTCAGAGTTTGACTTCTAAGCGACACGTGATATTTATCTTCATGCCTTTTGTAATCACTTACTGGAAGAGCCAACCAAAGCACTGATCCAGCAGGAATAACGATTACTTCTGACCACAAGAGGTAAGAAGATGCCGTGGGGAGACATTGAACACGTTCTAGCAATATTGACCATTCTTCGGAAGCTTTAACTGGGGCAGATTGAAATAAAATCAAGTAATTGCGTAGTTTAATCGTATTCTCGGGTGAGGAGTCTTAATTGAAAGATACGAGATTAACTGTTTTCGCCTTCGCAAATTTTCTCGGAAATTACAATTTTACGATAAAGCCTCTGGAGGAACACAGGAATCATAACTCAAGCTATCATTGACATCTCGCCAAGTGGATAATTAGGATGAGGTAGTGTATTCAAAGGGAAAGTTACTTAACCCGTCTAAAAAGACTTTGATCCTCTCAAGAATTGAGAGCTGTCTGTTTCAGTTATTGAAGGCAATTAATGGGATTTCAGTTGTTGCTATAAGTGGGATGAAACGTGAAGGATTTTAATTGATCGCGTCAATTACCGCTATGTCCGTATGGAATTAATATTTCCGAGGACAGTAATTACAGCTGGTTTAATCTGTGCGATCAATATTTCGAGAGGATTGGTCGTGATTTACCGTTCAGCGTTGATTTCCGCTGCATGGGGATGTTTTGTGACTCTAATATACGATCGTGCATTTTGGGTGAACAGAGGTATTTCGTGTGAACCAAATGGTTTCCTCTTACTGTGTTTACTGCATCGTGTTTCTTTCTTAGCAATGTTTGTATTGTACTTTGCACTAACATTCCATTTGAATTTTTACAAGTTTTAACTGTAAACGAATATTTTTACGCAGTAAAATTAATGTGCATGGGAAACAAGTGCCAAAATAAATCACTAATAAAAAATTATTAGAGTCGGAAATTAATTTTCAGGCCGATTCATTATTAACACAAAATTGACACATCCAAAACAGTGTCTTATTTAAAGAATTAAATGACAAGTGAAATATTCCGTAATTAACAAAACTACAGCATTAGCTCACGAAATAATGTACGTGAAAATTCACATCATTAATACATAAACACAAAATCAGGTTCCTAACACTACACACATTTTGACACAAGTTTGCTAAATGGATGCACACTCTAATAATACAGTCAGCTTTTAGTCAAGTTTTTCAGTAATTAGACAAAGGGAGAGGAACCTATTTTTATGTTTTACTGCATAGTATACGCCAATTGAAATTCTGTTAATGTTCACGCGTGACACACAGCGAAGGGAAAAAATGCTCACACGAAGAGGAAATAGCCAAGAGGGAGAACGGAAATGGAAATTGACTCACCAAGAAAGAGAATACCTGGCAGCTCGGAGAATGTCTTTCGGGCACAGTCCAGATAACCGAACTTCCACACGGTGCCACAAAAACACAAGAGAAAATGTAATCTTATTAACGATGAGAAATCGCCAGCAGAAAATATTTCTCTAATCACAAATATCTATTATCTAATTCGGCAAAACCAACACCTAGTTATCTGCTCGACTACAGGATCTTGTGGAATTTGGCTGGAAAGATACATGACGTCCTGTTTCGCGTTCATTCTAGACAGGGAAAGATAGAATCCCCAAAATACTAATTTGTAGATGATACAAGTTTCTTTGTCAATTCAGATAATCTCATGAGCATTTGAAATCGAAGTAATAACCAAATTATGAAGTGCAAAACTTGGTTTGATTCTAACTACTTGACCTTAGGCGAATCGAAATCACAGGCGGTTATGTTTCGTAGAAAAAGCAGACTTCTAATATCCATATCTCTTTAAACTTGCCTAACGAAGTTAAATTTA
>JJRW01S0004912.1:49781-64227 GCA_001188405.1 Loxosceles reclusa | reverse complement strand
TAGCTGTGGCTGATTTCGGCTGTTGTAGCCCGTCAGTCACGGCGAAGAATGCGTAACCTCTCGAATTAATGCGCTGAGGGCGACAAACCGCTGGCCGGCGTCTAGTTATTTCGCCATCCGTACACTGCTTTCGATACGTACTCACATCGACTGCACGTGAATAGCCCACCAAATGTGCCATTTTTAAATCGACGTTCCCAGGTGCCGAGCCATAAAGATTTGATTTTTACCAGTGTCAGATAAATCTGCTGCTTTATTATGTCGCTATGCGCTCTACATGTGGAAAGACGGTGCATGTGCGCTTTATATACGCCAGCATCAGTCACCCATGGGCCGAGGTTTCGTCTCCGTCGAGCTCATCGCTGTAGGTGGGGCGTGGTCATCATGCAATGTCTCTTCGGTGTATATGCAGCCGTCAAAGCCCCAATTCAGTTTAAATTAGAACTGCATAGTGAAAACTAGTTTTAACAAAGCCCTTTCCTGAGAACTAGTATCAACAAATCAATACTAGATTCTTCTAAGTCGGTTGAGTAATTCCAGTTTTCACTAACTTAGAATCAGTTAAACTGCAGTCTAACTAGTTAAAAGTTGCCGTGCTCCTATGGTTAGTAGGGGTGCGGAGAGCATGGAGTACTGGGGTTCGGCACTCGACTTCAATTAACCCCTTCCCCTTAGGGATTTCCCCATCGAAGGAACGCTTAACCTTCTGACCTAACATAATCAATCTAAAAATAAAATCTAATGTCAATTCAAAAAAATCAAAATCCAAGAAATCAAATTCTCAATAATAAAATTAACTAAGTTCTTCATTTACTGTTGTCTTAACAGTTAAATAAAAGTAAATTAAAACACCAAAACTCTCTGAGAGAAAAAAATTAAATACACAGCACTACTAAACTACAAAATAAACAACTTGAAAATGTACCCCTGTAGTTAACTAATTGAAATGCACACTAGGGTACGTCAAAAAATCTGAGTTTAACTTGTTTTTATAGTAATGTAACAGAGCTTTCAATTAATTATTTTAGGACGTTCTATTTCCTTTTAGTAACTTTTAACTTATAGATAAACTCTCTCCGTTAAGTCTTATTTTTACTAGTTTAATGTCAAAACAGTGCTCCATGCCTTTACATTACGTTGAGGTTGGTTTAAAATAACATTTCTGTCAATAATATTACAAACTTCCCTCCTTTTCATAGAGAATTAATTTACAAGCGCTGAGTTCGTCTGCTCAGCGGAAGATCCTGCCCCAAAAAGACATAAAATCTATTGTGGGGGTGTTTATCATCACAAGTGCCAACAAGTATAACTCTATTTGTTTTCCACTTTTCCCTAGCTTAGCTTCTTTCACAGATTCAGTTCGTAATGGATGATAAGGTTATGTGGGTAATGACGTCAAGCAGGTGTTAAAATGGTCTAATGCTTGACTAGAGGGAAGCGGGTTGGGCTAGAAAGCCGCGTTCTAGCGGGTTGGACGTCAGCCGTTACAGATTAGAATTAACTAAAATGTCTTTTATTTATTGTGATTTCGACACTTTTTATGCTTTTAACTTTTTATTTCCTTAACTGATCCATTTCAGTCCCAACATGTTTTAACTAGTAAAAACTGATACTCAAGAAATTCTTTGTGAAAGCTAGAATTACGTAACAGACTTAGAGGAATCTAGTATTGACTATGTAAAGAAAATCTTTACTTCATGTCGACGCTGGGAATCGAACCCGGAACGTTCTACTCCGGAGAGCCGCTTTAACCAGTTAAGCTACGCCGACAGAGGATTTCTGTGCTTATGTTGTAGTCTTTTTTGGGTGGACATTACAACTAGTTGATACTAGTTCTCATAAAAGAGCTTTGTTCAAATTAGTTATCACTAGGTTGTTATACTTTTAAATTGATTTCGGATCTCGACGGTACCATATATAAAATACAAAGACGTAACACCATGAACTTCACACATGTCCAAAATGCTGCGTAATAATTCTTATACATTATGTTTATGTTCAGTTAAATTCATTTATTCAAGTAACTCCAAAATAGGGATATGGCATTAATAATTAGAAGATTGGAAAATCAGCTCACTAAAACTTGAACACAGCACAGAAAAATTACTTCTTCCATTTGTACACTGCATAGGTCAGCGCATCAAGAAACCTACAATATAGTTGGAAATGGTATTCTGGCTTTTCTGAAGTAATTACTACAATTAAAATGGATACTATATGCTAAATGAAATGCAGTTTTGTAGCATACATAGCAGAAATTTTAGCATCGTCATGTTAAATATACGCTCAAGTATTTTTCTGTTTTTGTTTTATGGTTCCTAATTACAATCTCTATATTTGTCAATAAAAAGATGCTGTTTTGTATACTCAACTGTTGAGTGCAAAGTATGTCAGCGGCGATTACTGCTTCCAACAGAATCGACATCCAGGACAAATGACATAGTCCTAAGGCACGCAAATCCCTATCCCAAGACTATGCTAAGGGCCTCTATACTCCCGGATTTTTGTGCTCTTGATTTTTTCTCTAGAGCTATATTAAAGATAAGGTCTATTATAGAATTGCAAGAATCTGGCTTATCAGATTCTTGTAATGTCCACACACGAATGACTTCAAACTAAGCACAGAATTACAGCGTCGGTATAGCTTAATATGTTAAAGCGGCCTCTCTGGAGCACTGGGGATGGTAGATCCGTAGTTTCGAATCCCGGCTTCGACAAAAAGTAACGTTTTCTTTACAAATTGCGCCCGAACTTAGCGACACACAATAGTGGCCAAAGACCCAACCGTTAAGTCCACCACTCGAGGTCAGGCGATAACCTGACCTCTCTTTCATTTGGGGTAGAATGTAATGTCCACCCACAAAAGACTTCAAAATAAGCTTCTGCAGCGTCGGCGTAGCTTAATCGGTTAAAGCGGTCTCTCTGGAGCTTTGGTGATGGCAGATCCGTTGGTTCAAATCCCGGCGTCGACAAAAAGTAATGTTTTCTTTACGTCTTAGTAATGTTGTCTTATGATTAGTGATCTTACAATAACCATTGTTAAAGGTTTTGACGGACTTCCTAGCGATATTTTGCCGAATATCATCGTCATATCATTGCCTCAGGAGGCAGTCACTTCGAAACCTCAATAATGGATTGTCTTTTTACCCAAGTAGACATTTGAAACGTTGTATCCTTCTATATTTTATATGTATTTTTAAATAAAACATCTTGTTTGTCTAAACAATAATTGCACCCGGTTAATTCCAGAACTTCTGGTACCTCCGTCACAGCTTACTGGTGTGAAGACTTTCCTTCGTAGTCGAGGCACGCCGGTTTGAATTTCGCTACTGACAGACAAGAAAGGCGTCCACTTGAATTCCACTGTGAGCAATGTCGACTTTCACTGGATGCATCCTCTAATCCTGATCCTTTTTCGACATTCAACATTCCAATCAATTAAGGTAAGTTTGTGGTTTCATCGCATAGTAAAACTCCTCTACATGCTCTTCATACACACACACACAATCATATAAAACTCAACTAGTGATTTTTCCCGGAAAAGGATGAGTTGAATTTGTCGGGAATTCAATGAACATTTTGAGAAAAAAAAATGCAAACGTCTTTCTCAATTTCTTTCATTGCCGCTTTTCAGTTAATTTCTCGATTGTAAATAATAAAAGTTTTAAAAGCTGTTCAAATGCTAATTTGAGCCCTTACTTTGATTACAAGGTGTGAGGTTTCCCCAGAAAATACATAGACTGTACGTTGTCTACGTACTCGTCGGCATACCTTAATTGGGAAAGCGGTCGCTTCGCAGCTGATAGATCCATGGCGTCGGCAAAAGGGATTTGTTGCAAAGGTGCGACTTCGATCACTGCACTTCACTGTATATGCTTAGTATCATGCACGCCACCCAAAGATAACGATTTATCTTATCCGAGAAGCTGTGGCTAACAACGGCCGAAGGAAGAAATTGATGGCTGTGGAGGAGTTTTAGTCGTCAGTGCGTTTCAAATCATTTTCAGTGGCGCAAAAATGAAAGTTCCCATCACCGAAGAATTTCACAACCATTGGAACACAGTTGCACTATAGGTTGCACACAGTGAAATGCAATCTCTAGGTAATTAATGGTTTCAGCTAAATTTAGCAAATGCCATTAAGTCATCGATCTCTCTTCTTTTTCCTTTCCTTTCCTGCCCTTTTTTTAAAGCTTCCTCTGGATAAGTGCCAGGTTTTGCTTGCGGGTGCGCTTTTTCAGTTTCAGCCGACAAATTGACGTTGATTGCAGCAATCGAAATATTCTAATTTCATTGTTTCATCTACATTTATGTGTCTTCCCCATACATGATGATAATTATATATTAAGTATATACTGCTTTACAATTATGGTCTGCTATGGAAGCCATCTTTGATGCCATATTCCGAAAATTCAGGTCAACGAAAGATACATAACGCGTAACGCGCGTCAATTACACTGCTCAATCATTGCTAAGGAATAAATTGTTTATGCAAACTAGCGTTCCCAATAGACGCGCAGTCGCAGAAACAATCATGTAGAGGGCGTGGTAGGACGATACCTCTTATCTGAGTAGAACGCAGTACAAACAAGCTGTTTTTTCATTTCAAATATCAAGCAGTCACGTTGTAGGTTTTAAAGGATAGTGCTGTAAATTTTCATTTTTCATCGATCACATTGGCCGCAAAATGTTTCTAGAGCATCACTTCAACCTAGCATTGATCGCGTACGAGCAGTGCATAGTTCCGAAGACTTGAAAGTGCTTGCAATGCCTGGACGTAAAACGTTCGCACGATTTGCGATTTTGTCGAATTTTGAGTGGGATCATATATTCAGTTGGTCATATCATCAAACTGCCAACAGCGTTGCCCGTGAAGTATCCGTGGGGGAATGATGACTAGCAACCCAGCCATCATTTTCCCACTGTTGCCGATGGTTGGATGAGATCGCCTAGGTTCGACAACGACGTGGATATGGTCATCATAGAGCAACGAGGAGCAGCAGCATCGACGACCAGGAGAACGTCTGCTTCGGATTGTATGGCGACAACGTCACAAATTCGAGCTGTTGTTTCACCGATGTGTCTGTGTCTGTACAAACGGTACGCAATCATTTTTTCACAGCTTGAATGCAAGCAGGCAAGCTGCAGGTACATTTTCTTCTGAACCCTAGGCAACGTCAGGTACTCATGCAATAATTGCGACACCGCGTGCTTTGGACAAATGATTGTCATTGCATGTTCTATAGCTTATTCTGCCTGGAAGCGCCAGTTGGTCGTTTGTACGTTCGTAAGCGACTAGGTGAGTGAGACTCTTTCCAGAGTATATCAGTCAACGAAACACGGTGCCAACACCAGGCATGATGGTTTGAGGAGTTAAATCGAACAGTACTTCATACACAACAGCATTATTCAACCACTCATGCTTTCATTTTTAATCGCTATCCCAAATGACACGTTTCAACAGAATAGCACAAATCCAATTACTGCCCAAGGAACACAGGTTTCTCTAAGGACAAAGTAATAGTTACCTTAATCTGCCCGTTCCTTGTCTCCAATTGAAAACGCATGGAATTGTATTGTGCGAAGACATTTCCGTGCACCCAGACAAGCAACGACCAATTCCGATTTACGTGTCCAGGTCGAAAATGTATCATATGGTGTACCCCAGCGTGATATGCAATATCTGCACGATTGGAAACCTGTATCACTTCTCTTGAGATTTCTAGCCCGTATTAAAAGTATGATTTTGTAAACTTCACTGTTCTTTGTTAGTCAATAAGGATAGTTTTGTCTCGAGCCTTTGATCTCTGACTCTTGTTTTCTGCATGTTCATCTATATACTTTCATTTGTTCCTCAAGGTGTTTTCTGTCAATTTTCAATAGTGTAATGTTTTAAATTGGTTTCAAGACAAGTCGTCTTTTTGAAGTTGGAAACGTTTGCTTCAAAGTAGAAAAGGGGATTTTCGTTTCGTTACGTTTTTCACTTAACAAATTAACTAATAATAAATTGCAACTTTAGTTTTGATTTCAAGTTTTGAGAACAAGTACGCCAAAGAAAAACAAAACTATAAAATTAGAGTGGACGAGTGGTCGAAGGCCTATTTTTGAAGAAACAGAACCCGAAAATATGGAGGAAGACCCTCATACTGAATTGGTCGGGTTCATTTTGTCAGCCCTGGCAGCATATGGCTTAATGTATTGATTCAGCATATATCATACAAAGTGCAGAAATGGGTTAAAGCAAAGTTTCATTGAGTGGTATTTAAAAAAAAAGAACATACTGTACTAGAAATAAACTGGTTAACATGCTTATTTAAATACTCCTGTAAGAAATGTGCAGAGGAAGGGAATGTGCACTGCACCAGTTGTGTCAGAATAGTGAAAGAAGTGAATTTTAGATGATCTGTATTCTCTGTCATTAGTCATGATGACGAGCACGTGGGTAAAGGGTGTCTCAAAATGGGCTATTGAAAGGAATCACAAAACGAAATCAAAGTGAACAAGGAGCAAAGTTGTAAGCGAAGATACAAAAGACAGTGAAGTTATAGAGAAATTACTTCAAAATAAATTATAATGCCCTTAGGAATAAAATAAAATTCAGATCACACTTCCAGGGAATAAACATGTAGGTGATGGTGGTAACCGAATTTTGCTAAATCCTTTCTTTTTTGTGACAGTTCTTTTAAAAACACACATTTCATACACTTTAACCAGAGCTTTCGGAATCTCTGGAATATCTTACTGGTCAGACCTCTTGCTTGTGAGACGTTGAAAAGAAACCTTGTCAACGCCGGTATTAGAAACAGTGGATCTGTCACTGTAGAGATGACAGATCCGTTGGTTTGAATCCCGGCGTCAACAAACGGAAAGTTACTTTACAATGTCGCCCGAGCTTATAGACTCACAGTAGTGGCCAAGGACTCAACCGTTAGGTCCACCACTAGGTCAGAATGTACCCTGAACTCTCTCTCAACTTGGGCGAGGATGTAAGGTTCTTCCCACAAAAGACTTTGATTATAAGTATTACCGGTCGGCGTAGCTTAACCGGTAAAGCAATCACTCTAGAGGTGACAGATCCTGTAATTCGAATCCCGGCATCGACAAAAGGCAAGTTTTCTTTACAACTTGTGGATCCCGATTCTGTAACATCGACTTTTACGTGTTGGAATTCAAACGTCAACTGGTGTACAGTAATGTTTGTAATAGAATAGTTTGTCCTTTTAAACGATGGTAACACCCAAGGAAAGATTCATTCATTTCACGAAGATCAGAAATGATGCTGATAAAGCCGATTCATTGGAGCTCTAGTTATCCCCGAATAAAGAGCACGGTCATCTCTGCAAATTGCACTCTCAGAGGTTTTGTTCCTTCTCGTAATGCTGATGCAAACGAGGATAGTGGAATAGTTTTGTGATCATTCCGACCTATTACTTCGTTTCGAAAAATTATTACTTTCTGTGTCAAATATCAATAAAATTTCCAACCTGACAAAAGCACAAAAAAATGAAATATTCCCATGTAATAGCATTACTTTAATGGCTAAAACACTTAATAAATGCTTTGATTTTCTTATTTCCCATAAACTTAGAAAATAGAATATGGAGTTTTACTGTTCAGAGAAATTTCAACACTAACAAACACATGTGTTACAACAAAGAGAATACATATGACGTGAAGAGCCATTGATGAAAATTGCAAAATTCTAAGCCGAAAGACACATCTAAATTTAATACCTAGCAAATGCCAAAATGGCGTGGTAGTGACCGATGCATTCTTTGGATGGCTGTCTGTATAATGCTGTTCTATGCAGATTGAGTAAGCATCCACAGTTCGTCAAAAGAAATTACGCGTGAGTCAACATTTTAGCAGTCATATCCTACACATCTTCCAATGGGGAATATGACTGAAGGACAAATCAGGCGAATGTGGAGGCTAATGTAAAGCTGACACCTTTCAGATCGCAAAAGAAACGTTTATCAATACTTGCGACATTGTCTTGTTAAAAGATAGCCCCCGGATTTTTTTGTAGCAATGACTAATAAAACTTCTTGATCCAAATCCTCAATGTACCACTGATTATTCATAGTGCCTGGGATTTGTAGAAGGCTAGAACGTATTTAAATGTGGTACCACTCCAAACCTTAACTGTAACGATAAGGCCACTAGAATGTGCTGTAATGCCGCCTTCTAGATGATGTTCCTTACAGTATTTGTGAACGAAGATTCGGCCGTCATGGTTCCACAAATTGCACGTAGAAGACGATATGCTCCCATTCGGAGTCAAAGTGCCTTCATTCTCTAAAACCTTTGTACTCTGATGCGGTGATAGGAGGTCAACGGAAATCGCAAACATGGGCGCCGAGCTGCTATCCCTTGCTTCAGCAAACGTTAACGAACGGTGCTAGTAAATATCGACCGATGTGTTACTGTCCCCCATTGTTGTGGTAACACTATTAAAGTGTTTGCACTATCGATCACCGCCGTTTTATCATCCCGTTCAAGTGTGCCTGTAGGTGTACCAGTTCCCTCAGGTCAATGTGTAGAACCTTCTTCCGTTCATTGCCACCAAAGACACATCACTGTACTAGCGTCCCATCCAACCATACTGTGATATCACGATTCGAGAAACCAGCTTCTCTCATGCCTGCAGTTCGTCATTTTTGAAGTCCGTCAGTTATCTATAATATTGTTTCGCTATAAGGCGAGGAATGTTTCATTAATGTCAGTGTAATAACGAAAGATTCTGCCGATACAAATGGTGTCTTTTTTTTTTGACTTAAAGTCACCTTTCACCTCCATCTCTACGCATCTTACCGTCTCGGCTGCATTGGACCGACTTCAAGAGGATGACACGCTCCACAGAACAACTGACTTGAGTTCAGGAGAGGTTTGCGTGCTCTTGGAGTTGCGTGCCTTGGTGAAACCACTTCTGTGTTTCATGGTACTATCTATCGGCAACTTGAGGGAACCACTACGGGCTCGCCAGTGTCCGGTGGAAAAGCAAACATCTCCATGGAAGCCTTTGAACCCACTAGGTCTCTGGGAATGGAGGAAGAAGCAAAGGCAATTGTTGTTCTGCCGTATGTTGAGCGGATATCAGAAACGACATCCCGGATACTGAGGCAGGCCGGCATCAAAACCTTTTACAAGTCTTGCTCAACCCTTCGAGATATGATGGTGCATGTGAAGGATACGGTGCCGGTTAACGAGTCGACTGGTGTAATATATCGTGTCCCGTGTAGAGACTGTGACAAAGTATATATCGATGAAACGAAAAGACCTGTTTCTGTCCGTCTTAAGGAACATGCACGCGCTGTCCAACAAACAGATTTTCTATCCTAGTTGGCCGAGCATGCTGTCATTCAAGAACATGAATGTGATTTTGATTCGTTTGACTTACCATGTAAAAACGTTTCCAATAGAAGCAGCCGCTTGTTTTTGGAGTCATGGGAGACTTACAAGCTTAAAGGAAAGGCAACTAATCGCTCCAACCAGTTACCCAACTCGTACCGATGTCTAGTACCAGAAACTTCCACGGCAAATTAACTGCGCTCCTAAGCATTGGAAATCTCACCATCAACCGGGTTTCCCCATAGTTCGGAATTTCCCGATATACACCTGGGTTTTCCTACAATATTCGTATATATACTGGTGCCTCACACCCTCTCTTTCATTTGCTTGAGAAAGGTCACAGTGGGTGGCCGAAACGCCACAAACCATGCGTACTTAAGACCAGCGTACGACTCTTTTCCATTACTTCGTCATATTTTCTCAATAACAAAAACATAGCACTACGGCAGTCCAAATAACTGCTGAATTCAATGACAGTGCAAACGTACCTGTTTCAGTCAAAACAGTCGGTCAGGAACTGCGTAAAGGTGCATTCCATTGTACAAAGATAACATACATGGTACAGCAGCAATACGGAAACCGTTGCTTTCACCTTGTAAAGAAAAACTTTACAATTTGTCGACGCCGGGATTCGAACTTACGGATCTGCCATCTCCAGAGCTCCAGAGAGGCCGCTGTAACCGATTAAGTTACGCCGGGGCTTGTCTATAAAAGTTCATTTTGAAGTCTTTTGTGGGTGGACATTACAACCTCGAAACAACAAAAAAAGTCTTGAGTAAATGCAATGAGAACAAGAAACAAAGAACGACACTGCATGCATGGAACGGACCGAGGGAGTCCGCCTGCTGTCCTAAAACAGGCTAGTTTCTTTTCGTCCGGCACTAGTCTGGCAGGAGGGCTCTTCCGAAGCCAGGTGGTGCGGCCGTTACCCGATCCGAGCAAGTAACCAACCCACTTACGTCCGGGATTTGTCCCACGTGGGTCTGGAACTCTATTGAAAGGTATACGAGATCAATGGTGCTAAAGAGTGAGGAGGACAGAAGTGCTGAGGCACGTGTTGTGGCATAAGACGAAGCAGTTTGGGTAGAACTTCACCCGACAGTCTTCGTTGCCCAAGTTAATCATGGGGAAGGGCTACCATGACGGAGTACTAAAGTCGCAAATACTAGGCGCGCCCATCCAATGGGACTAAGCCAGCTGCTCTGGCACTCTGTCAGAGGCTAGGCAAGTGCCCGACTTGACGCCTAAGGGGGCTCTCTCGAGAGTCTGGAGCGAAGTGCTATTGAGAGGCGCCGGCTAGAACACTGGAACTCTGCAATGCCCGGTAGCACGGAACTGGGTGTTCCTACAGACTGGAACCTGAGTTATTCAGGTGAAGGACTGGAAAAATTCAAGCGGGACTGACTGGACTGATAAGTTCGAACGTCGGGCCCTTCTATAGAGTTCGACACCGAGCATAAAGTTGTATATTATAATTCAGATGTGGTGTGAGGGGGAGGCTATCTCTGTAGATAGTACTCTGAGCATTACACGTAGTTGTATATCTATTTTATGTAGTGTATAATTATGTGTGTCTGAACCCATTTCACATGAGCTACGGTGGACCAACCCAACGCAGGCAGAGTTGGGGTCCTTTGGGAACTGGAACAAACATGAGACCCAGACGTGGCTGGAGTCCTAGTTAGTCAGAAACGAAAGATGGTTTTAACAGGAGAAAGGCAGAAGAGCCGACCAGTTTTACTGGGAATGGAGAAAGAAGTAAGTTCGACCATAAGTGGGGCTGAGACACGTTTCCTGTCTTGCCAACCTTTGCCTTTTCACTGGGAAGGATGTAGGAAGGTTTCGAACGCCCAAGCGACCTTCGGGTCTCTCGTCACTCGTCCTCTAGCGGCGATGGGGGGCACGTTTGGTCAGGCCAGGTTTGCCTGGAAGTGACAGGAATTGAGACGGGCCCGAACTCACCACTCTAGGCTCGTCGGGGGTAGGTTGTTGGGAGTAACTCCTCAAATGTCTAACACTGGCGAAAAGCGAAACTGACTGGAATTGATATAACTGGAAGGAAACCTGCCCCAGACGGGTACGAAACCTGGAATAGATCTTGGTGATACTTAGGAACAGATTGTTTGGACTAGAGAGAGAGTTGGGAGCACGCATACCAAGCGGCGTGGCTCTTGGCTTCTCGACGGTTCTGTCGAGCTAGAATCTCGTTGATCCGGGTAGGCTGCCGACTGGCAAGAGCTGGTCTTAAGTACGCATGGTTTGTGGCGTTTCGGCCACCCACTGTGACCTTTCTCAAGCAAATGAAAGAGAGGGTGTGAGGCACCAGTATATATACGAATATTGTAGGAAAACCCAGGTGTATATCGGGAAATTCCGAACTATGGGGAAACCCGGTTGATGGTGAGATTTCCAATGCTTAGGAGCGCAGTTAATTTGCCGTGGAAGTTTCTGGTACTAGACATCGGTACGAGTTGGGTAACTGGTTGGAGCGATTAGTTGCCTTTCCTTTAAGCTTGTAAGTCTCCCATGACTCCAAAAACAAGCGGCTGCTTCTATTGGAAACGTTTTTACATGGTAAGTCAAACGAATCAAAATCACATTCATGTTCTTGAGTGACAGCATGCTCGGCCAACTAGGATAGAAAATCTGTTTGTTGGACAGCGCGTGCATGTTCCTTAAGACGGACAGAAACAGGTCTTTTCGTTTCATCGATATATACTTTGTCACAGTCTCTACACGGGACACGATATATTACACCAGTCGACTCGTTAACCGGCACCGTATCCTTCACATGCACCATCATATCTCGAAGGGTTGAGCAAGACTTGTAAAAGGTTTTGATGCCGGCCTGCCTCAGTATCCGGGATGTCGTTTCTGATATCCGCTCAACATACGGCAGAACAACAATTGCCTTTGCTTCTTCCTCCATTCCCAGAGACCTAGTGGGTTCAAAGGCTTCCATGGAGATGTTTGCTTTTCCACCGGACACACCACATTCTCCCTAAGGGGACTCTGTCAAAAGTCCTAAGCGGACGAGTACAGCAAATATCTAAAGTCTTCGGCTCCAACATTCCAACTGCAGGTATGGAACCATGTGATTTAGTTAGATGAGTCTACGTTTACAGTATTTCCCACTACTTGTTTCGTGAACTACTGAAGATCACCGAGAGAAAGGTACAAAATTAACTCTATGAAACCTTATGTTGATAATGATAGGATTACTGTATGGTTTAGGGTGATATATCATGGAAATCGTTTGGCCCACTAGTTTAGCTAAAAGGTAGAGTAGCAGCCAGGAAATATCTGGCCATTCTTGTCGAACAACTTTATCCCATGAACCAACTTTGCATCCAAACTTTACATCCAGATTGGATGCCAAATTCGAGAACGAAATCGTTCCCATCCATACCTTTGGGTGTGTTCACTCTTGGATTGAAAAGCACAAACGTTATGTATAGGTCTACCCTGGCCAACGATGACATCGGAATTAACTGTTATTGTACCGCTGGGGGTTCTGAGAGAGAACAAGGTTTGCAGTAGTTTGCCTGCACCACCTGCCTCCGTCAATAAATTAGCATCATCTTTGGTGGAAGAATGGAACAAAAGTGACATTATTGTTACTCAAGATCTATAATTGTCTATACCACGACGTCTTTCATCTGTATTACGTTCAAAATGGGGGTCCTATTCCTTTATTGAACAGATAAAAAATATTTGTTCAGTTTTTAAATTATTCTGCCCAACCCCTTGTATAAATATCAATAAAAAATTAAATTAGCATCACTATTATAGTTAATTATCCGTTCCGACAAAACCAATTTTCCGAAGTGCATGCAAGCACAAAAATATATATAGACAAACCTACATTGAAGAATGCCTCCGGCGAAGGCGACACATGAAATCTAAGAACGTCGCATTCTTTCCTTTCCACTTGAGAATTGTAAGCTTCCCGAAATAAATCCGAATTCTGCGTGCATGAGATTAGTATTAGTAGAACAAAGAGAGAATTAGGTGGCGGTCATTTTGGCACGAATGAACTCCAGCTAAGACGTCAATGACCTTTGTTCCGATTCTAATATTCGAGTGTCCTGCACTTATCCATCATTTCCCTCGGATCCCTTCTGTCTACCTCCCTCGACTTTTCATTTCCTCTTTTTCCATCCCTCTTTTACCTCCCGTTCTGTCACCTCCTTTCTTGGAGCATTTCTCATTCCCTCGCTTCCACCTTTCGGCGCGCTGGCCTAGGATTTTCAATGAGTGAGATCTCGGCTCATTTAATTTCTTCTAAGAATAAAGGACCGATGTGAATGGGAGGCCGTATGCTTTTCGAAAACAACTTCAAACAGAGTAAAAAAAAGGAATAAGAGAGAGAGAGAGAGAGAGAGAGAGAGACGGAAGGAAGTGGAGTTGATTCCAATTTCATCATCGCCTGTGCCACGACCTCTTTTGATTGCAAAGAGCCCGATTGCTCCGAGAAGAAATCGAGCCGGTTAATCGACCTCTCCGTTGTTTATTCCACCATTATGGGAAGCCACTTGTACTCAGGTTGAAAACAATCCTGGCGTATTTAAACCAATGTAATCTGATTTGAAGAAGTAAACTGTTCAACTGTATACGTGTTCTATAGATTGTCCAAAATTCTTAATTTGTTTTCTCTTAATACAAAATAAAAACACAACGAATTGATTCCAAGCCGTACATAATCTAAAATGCTAATATACCTTTTATAAGGCCTTGCACAAAGCCGCATTCTATTTCACTCAACATCTCTTTTTTTCCTTAACACTTTCTCTCAATTACCTACACTCCCTCTCGTTATTCTTTCGAGCCACTGTATATGAGTATCACTGAAAATATTTCCTGATTGCCTGAGCACGAAAGAAACGTTCTATACGTCAACAAATTGTTCCGTTTATATGTTTTGTTCTTTTTTTTCAGCAATTCAATACCATTCGAGTGACATATGTTATACTTGTATTCTGTATGTCTCATTTGAGGTTGCCAGTGCTATTTTTATCTTGTGTTAACAATGTTCATTTTCACTCCAAACGTCTTCGGATGCTGTAATTGGGACTTTTGTCCTGTTTCATCCTTTA